>PVIY010016646.1:0-21249 GCA_004026745.1 Myrmecophaga tridactyla
AGTTTCATCTCATCGTCCCATCTCATCTCGTCGTCCCGTCTCGTCGTCTCTTCTCGTTGTTTCATCTCGTCATCTCGTCTCTTCTCAGAAAATTCAATATTGCACAGATGTTAACTCTTCTCCAAATAAGGGTCTACTACCCCTTGTAGGTTTTCAGTTTTTACCCCAGTCAATGGACTGCCAATCGTTAGGCAAATTTCCAACAGGAGGTAGAAAACTGAGAGTTGATTGTCATCATCTCGTCGTCCTTTCTCGTTTTCTTGTCTCATCTCGTCGTCCCATCTCATCGTCCCGTCTTGTCTCCCTGTCTCATCTCACTGTCTCGTCTCCTCTCGTCATCCGGTTTCCTCATCTCATCATCTATTCTTGTCATTTCATCTTGTCATCTCATTTCATCTCATCATCCCATCTCGTCGTCCTGTCTTGTCATACCATCTCATCTGGTCATCCCATCTCATCATCCCATCTCGTTGCCCTGTGTTGTCTTGCTGTCTCTTCTCATCCTCTCGTCTCATCTCATTGTCCTGTCTTGTCGCCCATCTCATCGTTTCATCTTGTCATCTCATCTCATCTTGTCATCCCATCTCATTGTCCTGTCTCTTCATCCCCTCTCGTCGTTTCATCTCATCATCTCATCTCGTCTTATCTCGTTTTCTCATCTCATCTCGTTGTCCCATCTCATCCTCCCTTCTCATCTCGTCATCCCATCTCATTGTCCCATTTTGTCTCGTCTCATCTCTCGTCTCGTCTTGTCATCTCATTTCATCTCATTGTCTCGTCTCATCTCATCGTCCCGTCTCATCGTCTCGTCGTCTCTTCTTGTCATTTCATCTCATTGTCTCATCTCATCTCATCATCAAGGCTCATTGTCCTGTCTCGTCATCCCATCTCATCTCTTCATCCTGTCTCGTTGTCCATCTCGTCATCCCGTTTCGTCGTCTCATTTCATCATCTCATCTCATCATCTCATCTCATCTCGTTGTCCTGTCTCATCGACTATTCTTGTCATTTCATCTCGTCATCTCATGTCATTGTTCCATCTCATCTCCTTGTCTCGTCGTCCGTCTCATCTCATCATCTCATCTCGTTGTCTCTTCTCATCGTCTCGTCTCATCTCGTCTTCTCCTTTCATCATCTCATCCTCTATTCTTGTCATTTCATCTTGTAGTCTCATCTCATCTCGTCATCCCATCTCCTTGTCCCGTCTCATCCTCCTATCTCATCTCGTCTTCTCATCTCATCGTCCCGTCCATCTCCCTGTCTTTTCTCGCCATCTCTTCTCATTGTCTCGTCTCATCTCATCATCCCATCTCATCTTGTCGTCCCGTCTCATCGTCCCATCTCATCGTCCCGCCTCATCATCCTGTCTCATCTCGTCATCCCATCTCATCATCCCGTCTCGTCTCTCTGTCTCGTTTTGCCGTCTCATTTCATCGTCTCGTCACATCTCGTTGTCCTGTCTCATCTCATCGTCCCGTCCCGATGTCTCGTCTCTTCGTTCATCTCGTTGTCTCATCTCATCTCATCATCCAGTCTCATCGTCACATCTCGTCATCCCGTCTTGTCTCGTCATCCTGTCTCGATGTCTCATGTCTTTGTTTCATCTCATCATCTCATCTCGTCATCCCGTCTCATCATCCAATCTCGTTGTCTTGTCTCGTCGCCCGTCTCGTCGTCCAGTCTCGTCATCTCATCTTGTCATCTCGTTTCGTCTTGTCATCTCGTCTCATCTCATCGTCCCATCTCATTGTCCTGTCTTGTCTCCCTGTCTTGTCTCGCTGTCTCATCTCGTCATCTCATCATGTCCCATCTCATCATCCCATCTTGACATTTTTTCTCTTCATTTCATTTCATCGTCTCATCTCATCTCGTCGTCCCATATCATTGTCCCGTCTCGTCGTCCAGTCTCATCATCTCATCTCTTCATCTCGTCTCGTCATCGCATCTTGTCTCGTCTTGTCTTCTAATCTCATCTCGTCCTCACATCTCGTCGTCCTGTTTCATCTCCCGGTCTCATCTCGCCGTCTCATCTCGTCATCTCATCTCATCGTATCATCATCTCGTCTCGTCTCATCTCGTCGCCTTGTCTCTTCGTCCCATCTCGTCTTCCCATCTCCTCTTGCCATCTCATCTCATCGTCCCGTCTCGTCGTCTTGTCTTGTCTCATCTCGTCATCTCATCTCGTCTTCCCATCTCGTCTCGCCATCTCGTCTCGTTGCCCTTTCTCGTTGTTCCATCTCGTTGTCTCGTTCTCTCATCTTGTTGTCCCTTCTCGTCTTGCTCGTTGTCTCTTCTCGTCTCATCTCGTCATCCTGTCTCATTGTCCCATCTTGTTATCCTGTCTCATCATCCTGTCTTCTCTTGTCATCTCGTCGTCTCATCTTCTCGTCTTGTCATCCCAGCTCATCTTGCTTCATCATCCCATCTCATCTCCCCTTATCATCTCATCTCATCTCATCATCTCATCTCGTCTCATTGTCTTATCTTGTCTTGTCATCCCATCTCATAGTCTTATCTCATCATTTCATCTCGTCATCTCATCTCATCTCGTCGTCCCGTCTCATCGTCCTGTATCATCGTCCCATCTGATCTCATCATCCTGTCTCGTCGTCCAGTCTCGCCATCCTGTCTTGTCATCTCGTCTCATCGTCTCGTCTCATCTAGTCATCCTGTCTCATCGTCCCATCTCATCATCCCGTCTTGTAGTCTCTTCTCTTCATCTCGTCTCATCTCATCATTTTGTCTCGTCGTCTCATCTCATCTCGTCATCTTGTCTCGTCATCTCATCTTGTCTCGCCTGTTCATCTCATCTCATCTCATCATCCTGTCTCATCGTCCCATCTCGTCGTTTCATCTCGTCATCTCATCTTGTCATCTCATCTCGTCTCACCATCTCATCTCGTCATCTCGTCTTCTCATCTAGTCTTGTCTCTTCGTCTCATCTTGTCATCTCATCTCGTCATGTCATCTCATCTCATCATATCATCTCATCTCATCATATCATCTCATCTCGTCATGTCATCTCATCTCCTTATGTCATCTCATCTTGTCATGTCATGTCGTCATGTCATGTTGTCATGTCATATACAGTATACCACTCAGACCCATAGCTCTGTCAAATCTTAACTTTTTAGTCACAAGTGCTTCATATTGTTTTACTTCATTATAAACTTTTATTTAAGTAAACTACACCTCCAGCAAAGTGTGGCATCATCAGAGTACACCCAGGTGAAATCTCACAAGGTGGACCCCACCACACAATCCCATCTATTTGGGGCCAGAGCATTGCCAGCACTGCAGGACGACAGCGCTCATACCTCCTGCCACCACCTTCATCTTCCTCTCAGAACCAACAACTATCCTGACTTGTGAATAGTACATTTCATTTTCTATTTTTGTGCTTTTGTGAGGAGAATCATATTACTGAATATACTCTTGCCTTACATACAATTCATCCACATTTATTTCTCAGTGGTTCACTCATTCTCATTGTTGGCCATATTTCACTATATGACAATTTCACAATTTGTCCATGTTAGTGGAAATTTGGCTTTAGTTGCAGACTCTCTTCATCTGCTAGGGCTTCTATAACAAAGCACTGCAAACTAGGTGGCTTAAAGCAACAAATTTATCATCTCATAGCTGTGGAATGTAGACATCTGAATTCTAAAGGTCGGCTGGGCCATGCTTCCTCTGAAGTCTCCATGGAAGGATTTGTTCCATGCCTCTCTCCTGGTCTTTTGTGGTTACCAACAATCTTTGAGGCACTTTGGTTTTTGGTAGCATAACTCTACCTTTTTCTTTTTGCATGGGCAGGCACCAGGAAATGAACCCAGATCTCCTGCATGGCAGAGAAGAGCTGTACCTGTTGAGCCACCATGGCCCACCCCAAATTTCCTCTTCTTATATGGACACCCGTGGTACTGGATTGAGGACTTCTCATTTTAATTTATCTAATTCCATCTGTAATAATGACCCTATTTCCAACAAGGTTCCATTCTGAAGTGCTAAAATTTACAACTTCAGCATACATTTTTGGGGGCACAATTCCATCCATATCAGAGAGACCTAATTAATAATGTTTCCTTATTATACTTGTACATGTCTTTTGGTTTGCATCTGCATACATTTGTTTGGCTATGTACCTGGGAGTAGAACTACAGAGTCATAGAGCATGCACATGTTCATCTTTAAAAGATACCATTAAACATTTTTCCAAAGTGACTGGGCCAATTTGAATATCCATTGGTGAAATTTTTGTGCATTTTTTTGAGCCTGACTATGTCCTTTGGTTCTCTTTTAATTTAACCTCTCATTGTTGTCTCTTCTGAGAAAAAGGTGGAGAGAAGTGTGAACTTCATGAGATCCATCAGGACTATTTTTCAGAAGGTGATGTGATTATTTAATCTCCATCTACACTATAGAGATCAGAAAAGGAGAAATGCAGTCAGATTTCTTTTTCAATTCAGGGTTGTGCTGGTGTTTCCATCCCTGAAGAGCTGTCAAAATGAAAATAAGTTCTATCTTTTATCGATTCTATGTTGCATTTTTTTCCAGATTTTAACACCTCTGAATTGCAATGCAATTAAAATTAATTGCCTTTTAGGACTAGGTGTTGTTTGTTTGTTTCTTTGTTGCTTGGAGGTACACAAATAATGATGCTCTCATAATGAATGGCATCTAAAAGCAGAGGAATGTAGAAAATCATTCTTCAATGTTCCTTCTGGTTGCACATGTCCATGAATTCATATATGGAAAAGTGCTGCTCAGATTTCCCTTCCAGAAAGGAATTGTTGTCTAGCTGTAAGGCATGTGGTTAGCTGACAGCTTCCAGATGTTTGCTTCTTTGGGGTCTGCCTCAGTTTTCACACCAAGACCAATTCTTTTGAGGTGGCCCTCAGTCAGTGTCTGAACAATGTGGAGGCAACTGAGGCCTTGCTACTCTTAGAACAGCACCACACCAATAAGTTAGCAAGCTGGTTGCACAAAGACTTTGATATTTCAACACCATATGGGATTCCTCTAATGAACAATATTTTTTTGCTACACAGCTTCTCATCAGGCTGGCTGTCTTTTACAGGCCAGTGTCATGGTTTGGCAGTTTCTCCTGGATAGATTTTGCTGTGATTCAATCCTATTTATAGGCCTGGATGCCAGGAGAGGAGACGATAGATCCTGAGAAGGGCACTATTTTTCCCTAGCTCTTATTGGAGATGGCCTATAAATCAGGCATCCTCCCTTTTCTTTTCACAGGTGATACTCTCCCATAAATCTGACTCCTAACTCCATTTCAGAAACACCTTTCCAGAGATCCTGACTCACATGGTTGAAACTAGGAGTGCTCTAAGAAAGCAAGTGGTAATTTGGGATAATGAAACACTCATTCCCCAGCTAGCAAGGAGGATCCCATCCTGGTCACAAGGTGGAGCATGAATGGGTAGGCACAAGGTGGTGGTCCAATTCCAAAAACTTTCACTAGTGGTGTTTTGAGAGAAAGTGCCAGTAGAGGGATACACGCTGGGTGATGGCATAATTTTAAGCACTGGAAGTGGATGGTGGTGGTGATGATAAATATAAGGATAATGAATTTGGCTGATTATAGCTAAGTTGATTGATTCCCTGCAAGCAGATAATGAAATGCTGAGGACAATTAACCATGGAAACAATAGAAAATTATGCATGAGAACCACAGAATCTCTTTGGCAGCCTACAAGAAGCCCTCTTCCCATGCAGTGGTCAGCATAAAAAGTGAAGCTCAAAACCAGGATTTAGAAATCAGAGTAGCTGAACTTCAAACCAGGTGAATGCTCATTGGAGGAAAGTCTGTTATGTCAAAGTCAGGGCCCTGGTTGGGAAAGCCTGAGTCCCTGACACATGGGATAGGGGTATATGAGAGATCTCCCTGAAAAGCGTGACTCCACAGATTTCTCTGAACAATTTGAGCCTTTACAAATTGGAAGGCCATCTCCAATAAGAGCTAGGGGAAAATAGTGCCCTTCTCAGGATCTATCGTCTCCTCTCCTGGCATCCAGGCCTATAAATAGGATTGAATCACAGCAAAATCCATCCAGGAGCATGCTAGTCCAGATAAAGGAGGCATGAAAATTGCTGCAAAAATTAGTGAGTATCATATGGTAACCAAATGCCCCGGTTTGTCCAGGATTCAAGGATTTCCAGGATGCAAGACTTACTGTGCTAGAACCAGGATTGATTGGGATGTGGGACTCACCCTGCTAAAACTCTACAGTCCTGAGAAAAGCAGGACAGTTATCATGCATAGTACTGGCAGGGGCCAGGTCAGCATACATACAACTGGATTCTGAAGATGCTTAATCAAAGAGGTCAGAAATCTAGACTGAATAAGAGAGAGTTTATTGATATTGGCACAATCTTTCTGGGTACAGGATTTATCCAGACTTCGGAGAATGATACAAACTTGCTGTTGTATCTCCTAGAGCCTGGAAAAAGTGATCTTGAGGGAGGTTGAGGTGCCTGAGTTTCCTGGCAGGTGACAGCGGGAGGAATTAAAAGGCTCTGGGAAATAGGCATTCTAGAATAGATATGTTATAGGAGGCCATAAGTCCAACTAGAGGGTCATTTTGCATGGGTCATTTGAAAAAACTCTTCATTCATGAAGATCTTCAGAGGTGTACTGGTGGGTAAAGAAAAGAGATTGTATTCAGAAAAGAATATATATATATATATGCATGTGTGTGTGTGTGTTTGTATTCAGAAGATGCGAAAAGGTTTTTCTAATAACATTCAATGATGTGTTAAAGCCCATTAAAAAGCAGCTGCCATGGATAAGGCACTACAACAAAATGCTTTGGCTAATTAGTGCTAATCAGTCTTTGTCAGCAACCACTCTAGTGCTGGAGCAATGGACACATGAATAAAGTGGTCATGGTGCAGAGATAGAAACTGTACATGGGCCTAAGAGTGTGCACTCCCACATTCCGAGGTCAACTTAACCATTACCACCTATGAATGTCCACCCTAATAGCAACAGAGAGTAAGTCTGAACCCCCAGTATAGCATTATTTTTTGAGGAGACCTGCTGGCCCCTTTGTAATAATTTTATTATATTAGGTTCTGTCCATCCTTGAAGTCAGTGGGTGGGTCATTCTCATAGGAGTAGACACATATTTCAGGTATGAGTTTGTCTTTTCTGTCTGCATGGCCTTCACTTACAAACTGTCTGGGGACTTACAGAATATTTGATCAAGGGAGACAGAATCCCACAAAACATGGTATTTGAACAAAGAACCCACTGTAGAGTGCTGGAGCTATGGGGAGGGGATCTGAAACTGAGGTATCTGCTGGAAGTGTCACATACTACACCACCCAGAAACTCCACCCTGATTAAGCATGGAAAGACCTCCTGAAAGCACAGCCAAAGTGCCATCCCAGAGGCAATACCCTGTGAAAATAGAACACCATCCTTCAGAATGCAATAGCATCATTGTATTAAAGATATTTATATTGCAAGGTGTCCACAACTGAAAGAATACATGGGTTTGAGGACAAAGGCATGGGTAAGTGGGTAAGGAATAGGCCAACTTATCATCATTCATTGAAATTGACTGGGAGACTTGTGCTTCCCTTTTCTGAAAGCTGGTGCAGAGTTGCAAGTCCTTGTCTCCAAAGGGGTAGCATCCTCACCAGTATGCATAGCAAGAGTCTAATTAAACTACAAGCTATATGTCTCTACGGCCTAGCTACTCGAGCTCCTTTTGCCCTGGGCCTGGCAGGTAAGAAGCAAATTCACCATCTTCTCAGGAATAGCAGATCTTGACCAGCATGAGGAAGTGGAGCTACATTACCTACAGGGGCAGAGACGAAGACATGTGGAACTAAGGTGACCCACTTGGGGCTCTCTTGGTAATGCTTTGCCCAACTGCAACTGACTGAACAAGTGTACACCCTGGCTCAGACCCTTTTCAAGAAAGAGGATTTGGGTGACACCACCAGATAAACCACTGAGACCAGAAGAGATGGTAGTTGAGAATGAGGGTTATTTATAATGGATAGCAGAAGAAGAAAACCATTCATACTAGCTATGGCCCGTAGACCAAGGACAGCCGTAGAGGCTGCAGTTAGTTTACTAGCCACCCTCTTCTAAGAAAGGAGGAACTGCTCTCTCAAGAGTGTAGATAAGTAGATTGTGCAGCATGATTTCCATGACATACAAAGAGATCCATTTGGCATGTTGAGGACTCAGAGGTGTGCAACTTGTCTTCCTCTTCATGGAAGAACTTGTCGCCCAAGTTCACAATCAAGAAGTGTGATTACTGTCAATCTCCAGTCACTAGCTCTTTCAAGGTTCACTTTAGCTTTTGAGTTGAGGTTCCTTCTTCTTGAGGGAGCTCTTGGCATATGACTGAGAGTAGGACAGTGATACCTGCCCAATGCAAGGGTGTTTTAATGGACAATCTTTGCTCCAGAGCCCAGGACTGTATTTGTTTGATGACCAACTTTCCAATCCTGTTTCCTCCTCTTTCCTTTCACAGTTCTCATTCCACAAAAGTTTCTTCTACACTCCTAACTCCATCTCAGCATTGACTTTTCATAGACAACTGGCACACTTTTATAAAATAATCACTAAAAGGAAATAGGGCTATATCCCCTAGAGTACTCAGATACCATTGAAGGTCATAGAATGTAAGAACTGAAATAATCACAGTTGGAATGACAGATAATTTCAGTGGTATATGGTATGTCCACCACCGCACATCCAGTAAGTGACAGAAGGAAGATCAATAGACTTTCACATGCATCAAAGCTACCCATATAACACTGGACAGGCCTGAATAAAGATGGGACAAATAGTCAAACTAGCTAATGGTCCAGACATCTAAACATATTTATTCAAAACAAAACAAAGCAAAAACCAATTCAGTAAAATGATTAAGCATATAGATAATCTCAATATGGGAAGAATTTTGAACCTCAGCATCAGTTCTTCAAATATTCATTTATGGAAGAAAAGTAATCATCTTATTAACAGTAAAAAATATATAGACCAGTTGTAGAATTAAGAGGAAAATTTGAAGGGAGATAATTTACTGCTTGTGTGCCAAAGAGACTGCATAAATGATGTTAGCTAAACAGACAGAGGTTCTCATTCAAATAGATCAAATCCACATGTTACAAGCTGCAAGACATAATCCAAAAGCCAAAACATTCTCCCTCCCATCCCCAATGGAACAGCAATGATCTAAGCCCCCCAAATACATGACACTTTGGAATGGTTCCCTGAAATACAGAGCTCTGCATTTCTGACCCAAACAGACCACTGCCTGGGTGGTCTGTGCAGTTCATGGGGTACAGAGGCAGGTCCCCTTTGTTGGATTTTGTCTTCTCATAATCTTGCTTTGTTTCTATATCAATCCATTAAATATTCACTGCTTTTCCCCAGCCCCTTGTAACCTATATTTTAGTGTCTCACTCTATACGTTTGCTTATTCTAATAATTTCGTAGCAGTGAAATCATTCAGTATTTGTCCTATTGTGTCTGGTTTATTGCATTCAATATGATGTTTTCAAGATTCATGTATGTTGTCATATGTATCAGAACTTCATTGTTTTTATGGCTAATAATTCACTGTATGTATATACCACATTTTGTTTATCCATTCATCCATTGATAAATAATTAGGTTGCTTCTATCTTTTGGCAAATGTGAATAATGCTGCTATGAACACTGGTATGCAAGTATCTGTTCAAGATCTTGCTTTCAATACCTTTGATTAAATACCTAGAGGTGGGATTGCTGGATCATATGGTAATTCTACACTTTATGCAGAACTGCCAAATTGTTTTCCATAGTAGCTTTACCTTTTACATTCCCAGCAACAATGAATGGGTGTTCCTACTTCTCCACATCCTCTCCAATATTTGTTATTTTCTATTCTTTTACTAGTGGGTGTGAAATTATATTAATTGTGGTTTTGATTTGCACTTACCAAATGGCTAATCATCATTAGCATCTTTTTATGTGCTTTTAACCATTTGTATATCATCTTTGGAGAAATGTCTATTGAAATATTTTGCATGCTTTTTAGTGGGGTTGTTCGTCTTTTTGTTGTTGAGTTGAAGAATTTATGTATATATTCTAGGTATATGTGGGATCAACAATGCCATCCTGACCAAAAGGGGGGAAAAGAAGTGTAACTAATGAAGTATCAGTGGTTGAGAGAGTTAAAACAGAGTCGAGAGTCTACTCTGGAGGTCACTCTTATGCAAGCTTCAGCTAGACATTGCTACCTATCATAACCTGCCAACCCCCAACCAGGACCATTCCAGTCAGTCCTAAAGAATACCTAGGGCAATATATAAGATTCTACAAAGGGGGCAGCTGCCATGGCTCAGCAGGCAGAGCTCCGACCTGCCATGCTGGAGGTCTGGAGTTCAATCCCTAGTGCCTCCTGCCCATATGCAAATTAAAAAAAAAGAAAAGATTCTATAAAGGTTCCCTGCACTAGGGTGACTTTCCAGAAAACTACAACCTCCAGATGAGACCCTGGACCAGATAAGTCCTGAAACCTAGAGGGCCAGCCTCTCCAGAGCATCAGCAAGTTCTATCTCCCTCCCCTACGTATTATTGACAGCCCCTCCAAACCTGAAAAAGTTATGATGGCCATAGATGAAATACTCCTAAAGAGTGGATTATAAAGATCAAAGATGTTGGTGGAGTTATACAGAGAAGGTAAGATTTAATAAACAAATATGATTGTTGAATCATTAAATTACTTTCTTTTAGTCTTAGTATCAGAGGGCAGCTAGAAGTAAAAATCCAAAATTGTGGAATTGTAACTCATACCAAACTCTGAAATCTGTTCTACAGCTAATTGTTGTGCTATGGCAAATTTATTGCCTTTTTGTATTTTTCACAAAAAAGGGAAAAAAAATCAATTGTGATCATTAAAAAAAGTATATATTTGTTCCTTCTAACCTCCTATGTTCTAGAGCAGCTAGAAGGAAAAATCTGAGATGATGGTGTGGTAGCCCATGACAAACTTTGAGATCTGTCCTGTAACTACTTGTTTAAGAGTGTTTTGAGGGCAGTGCCACAGTGGCTCAGTGGTAGACTTCTCGCATTACCATGCCAGAGACCCAGGTTCAATTCCTGGGTCTGCCCGTGCAAAAAAAAAAAGAGTGCTTTGAAAACTATTGCTTATTGCTTTTTTCTTTTCTTTACATTGTATATATTATACAAAAAAAGTTTGGGGAAAAAAACCCTATTGGATATGTGGTTTCTAAGCATTTTCTCTCATTCTGTAGGCTGTCCTTTTACTTTCACTACAAAGTCCTTTGGGTTAAAAACATTTTTTATTATGATGAAATCACATTTATCTATTTTTTTCTTTTGTTGCCATGCTTTTGTGTTAAGTCTAAGAAGCCATTGTCTAACACAAGATCTTGAAGAAGCCTTCCTATGTTTTCTTACAGAAGTTTTGTAGTTTTGATTCTTATATTTAGGTCCTTGATCCATTTTAGTTAAATTTCATATGTGGCTCGAGGTAGGATCCACCTTCATTATTTTACACATGCATGTCCAGTTTTCCCAGCACCATTTGTTAAAGGTACTATTCTTTCCTCATTGACTGGACATGGAACCCTTGTTGAAATAGTTTGCCCCACAATAGTTTCTTAAGTATGACATCAAGAACAAAGACAACAAAAGAAATAAATTGGACTTAATCAAAATTAATTTTTTATGCAACAAAGGACACTATCACAAGTGAAAAAACAACCCACAGAATGGGAGAAAATATTTGTAGATAATATATCTGAAAACGGAATAGTATCCTATAACTTAACAACATAAAAACAAATTACCTAATTAAAAAATGGTAAAAGTATTTGCATAGACATTTCTCAAAAGAAAATATACAAATGACCAATAAGTACATGAAATGATTCTCAACATCATAATTAAGGCAATGCAAATCAAAAGGACAATGAGATACCACTTCATATCAACTAGGAAACAGATTATTAAAAGCATGGAAAATAACAAGCATTGGCAAGGATGTGGAGAAATAAACCCACGTACATTGCTGATATAAAATGTTGCAGCCACTGTGGAAAACAATTTGGCTGTTCCTCAAAGAGTTAAACACTGAATTAACACATGATTCAGTGATTCTACTCCTAGGTTTATACCCAAAGAATTCAAAACAAGAACTCAGACAAATACTTGCATGCCAATGTTAATAACAGCATTATTTACAATAACCAAAAGTTGGAAAAAGCCCAATTGTCCATCAACAGATAGATGGATAAACAAAATGTGGTATATCCATACAATGGACTGCTATTTAGCTGTAAAAAAGTATGACGTTCTAATACATGCTATGACATGGATGACCCTCAAAAGCACTATGCTAAATGAACTAGGGAAGACAAAAGAAGGATAAACACTGTATGGTTCCACTTATATAAGGTGTCTAGACTAGGCAAATTCATAGAAACCAAAACTAAAAGAGAGGTTAACAGGATCGTAGTTATTGCTTGACGGATATAGAGTTTCTGTTTGGAATGATGAAAAAATTCTGCATATAATGGAGAAAATTACAGAGCATATCACTGAATTGTACACTTAAAAATGACTAAAATGATAAAAATTTGAGGTATGGATATTTCCAAAATAAAAAGAGAAAAAAAGATTGGCCATAGATGTGAGGATTTATTTCTCAATTATCAATTTAATTTCATTGATATATGTTTGTCCCTGTGCCAATTCTATGCTGTTTTCATACTGTAGTTTTGAAGTAAGTTTTAAAATCAAGAAGCATGAGGTCTCTAACTTCATTTTTCTTTTTCAAGATGCATTTGGCTATTCACTTTTGATGATTGGCTCTTGCATTTCTGCAAAAACTGCTGTTGGAGGTTTGATTAAGATTGCATTGAGTCTATAAATTGCTTCAGGTAGAACTGACATAATAATATTTGGTTTTCCAATCCATGAACATGAAATGTCCTTCCATTTATTTATGGGTTCTTTCACTATGTTTAGCAATGCTTTGTTGTTTTTTGTGTATAAGAACTTTACAACATTGGTTAGATTTATCCCTACATATTTGATTTTTTTAGTTGCTAATGGAATTGTTTTCTTGATTTCCTCTTCAGTTTGCTTATTATTAGGATATATAAACTCTAGTGATTTCTTCATGTTAATCTTCTACTCTTCCATTTTGCTGAATTTGTTTATTAATTCTAGCACATCTTTGTGGATTTTCCAAGAGTCTCTGTATAAATGAATATAAGGAATGGGGAAGATTTTACTTCTTTTCCAATTTGGATAAATTTTCTTTCTTTTTCTTACCTAAATGTCTGGCTGGAACTTACAGTACAATGTTGCATAACAGTGGTGACAGTGGGCATCCTTGTTTTGTGCCTGATCTTAGAAGGAAAGCTTTCAACCTTCTACCATTGAATATAATGCTAATTGTGGGTTTTCATATATGCCCTTGACCATGTTGAGGAAGTTTCCTTCTATTTCTAGTTTTCTAAGTGTTTTTATACAAGAAGGGGTGCCAGAGTTTGTCAAATGACTTTACTGCATCAATGGGGATGAACATGTGTTTTTCACTTTTGTTCTATTAGTGTGTTGTATAATTCTTTTAATTTGTTATTGGGCTTGGTTTCCTAGTATTTTGCTGAGGATTTGAGCATCTATTTTCATGAGAGATAATGATCTGTAATTTTCTTTCATTTAGAATCTTTGTCTGGCTTTGGTATTAGGGTGAGGTTGACCTCATAGAATGAGTTAGAGAATATATTATTTTCTAGGTTGTTTAAAGCAAATATCATGAAACGCATTGACTTAAACATGGGAATTCATCCTTTCATGGTTTTGAGGCTGGGAAAAAGTTCAGATCAATGCATTATCAAGGCAATGCTTTCTTTCCAAACTGCTGACAGTGATCCTGGGCTCCTCTGCCACATGACAAGGCACATAATGGCATCTGCTGGTTTCTCTCTTCTCTTGTGGGTTTCATTGATTTCAGCTTCTTGCTTCCATGGCTTTTTTTTCCTCTCTGTATTCATCCCATGTATAAAGGACTCTTGTAATAGGAATAAGAGCCATCCTGAATGAGGTAGGTCACACCTTAACTGAAGTAACCTCATCAAAAGGTGCTGTTTACAATGGGTCTACTACCACAAGAATGTATTAAATTAAGAGCATATTTTTCTGGAGCTAATACAACTTCAAACTACCAGACAGGTGGTTCCTTACTCTTCCATTTTTGGGAAGAGTTGTACAAGACTGGCGTTAATTCTTTTTGGAATGCTTGGTAAAATTCACCAGTGAAGCCATCTGGTTTGGGCTTTTCCTTTTTTGGGAAATTTTTGATGATTCATCTCCCTACTTGTTATTGATTTGCTGAGATCTTCTTTTTCTTATAAGTATTTAGTAGGTATCAAAGAATTTGTCCATTTCCTTTAGGTTGTCTAGTTTGTTGGCATATAGTTGTTGATGGTATCCTCTTATAATCCTTTTTTCATTTCTGTGGGGTCAGTAGCAATGTCCCCCTTCCACTTATGATTTTAATTATTTATGTCCTCTCTGTTTTTTTCTGTGTCAGTTTACCTAAGGTTTGTTGATTTATTGTTCTTTTTGAAGAACCATCTTTTGATTTCATTGATTTTCTCTCTCTCTCTCTCTCTCTCTCTCTCTCTCTCTCTCTCTCTCTCATTACCTATTCCATTTATCTCCACATTTATCTTTGTCGTTTCATTCCTTCCACTCAGTCTGGGTTTAGTTTGCTCTTCTTTTTTTATACTCCAGTTAGGAGATTAAGTCTCTGATTTGAGATGACTTTTCCTTTTTAATGTAAGCATTTAGAGTTATAAATTTCCCTCTCAGCATTGCTTTTGCTGCATCCTGTAAGTTTTGATATGTTGTGCTTGTGTTTTCATTTGCCTCAGGCTATTTCATAATTTCATTTATGATTTCTTCTTTGACCCATTGGTTACTTAAGAGAGCATTGTTCAACTTTCCTATATGTGTGAATTTTCCAGTTCTCCCTGTTATTGATTTCTAGAAACATTCTATCGTGATTAGAGAAAATGCACTGTAGATTTAAATATTTTTAATATATGGAGAATTGTTTTGAGACCTAAGATATGGTCTATCCTTGAGAACAATCCATGTGCAGTAGAGAAGAATGTATTTGACCTCTGTTGGGTGAAGTGTTCTATAAATACTAGTTAGATCTATTTAGTTTCCACTTTAGTTCAAGTCTGCTGTTTTCTTCTTTATCTCTGTCTAGATGTTATATCCATTATTGAAATTGGGGCAATATTTCTCTTACTATTAATATAGAACTGTCTATTTCTTCCTTCTAATCTGTCAATATTTACTTTGTAATTTGGGAGCCTTTTCCATTTGATAGATATGTATCAAATGTATATATATATATACATATTTTGGTTACTATTCACCTGGGACATTTTTCCCACCCTTCCACATTCAACCTACTTAGGTCTTTGTATTTGAGGTGAGCCTCTTATAAACAGCATATATTCCTGCCATGCTTTTAAAAAATCTATTCTGAGTATCTCTGTCTTTTTATTGGAAAGTTTAATCCATTTATATATATAATGACTACTGAAAATGCAGGACTTTCTCTACCAGTTTGCTATTTGATCTTCATAAGGCTTATTTTATTGTCTCTCAGTTTTTCAACTAATATCTACTTTCTTTGATTTTTTGTGGTCTGCCATTTAAAATCCCTTCTCCTATCTTTCTGTGTAAATATTCTCCTTATATTTACTTTAGTTACTATGGGGCTTAAATTTAATGACATAAATTTATAACAATCACTTTTGATTTGGTACCAGCTTAATTTAAGTAGCATATGTATATGTATTCTTTTAAACCTCCATCATCCTGCCTTTTGGTATTTGTTAAAAATTATGTTTTTTTTACATTCTATGTCCAAAATTATATATTTAACATTATGTTTTATGAATTTGAATTTTAGAAAGTGTAAGAAATAAAATGTGAAGTTACAGACCAAAAAATACAATACATTAGTACTGGCATTTATAATTACCCACAATGTTACATTTACCAGGAGGTCTTTTTCTTTATGCCACTTTGATACCCTGTATTAGTTAGAGTTCTCTAGAGAAACAAAAATCAACAAGAAACACTCACAAATATAAAATTTATAAAAGTGTCACATGTAACTGTGGGAATGCAGAGTCCAAAATCCGCAGGGCAGGCTGTGAAGCTGACGAGTCTGATGAAGGGTCTGGATGAACTTCACAAGACAGTCTCGCTGGCCAAAGCAGGAAGATAGCCTGTCTCTTCTGAATTCTCCTTAAAAGGCTTCCAGTGATTAGATTAAGCATCACTCATTGCAGAAGACACTCACCTTGGCTGATTACAAATGGAATCAGCTGTGGATGCAGCTGACATGATCATGATTTAATTCTATGAAATGTCCTTATCACAACAGAGAGGCCAGCACTTGCTCAACCAGACAAACAGGTACTACCATGTGGCCAAGTTGACACTGAACCTGACCATGACAGTCCACCCCTTGTCAACTTGGCAGCTATGCATATCACCTTAAACTATAATTAATTTCTAAATAAAAAAATAATAAAACACACTTTTTTTCTTTCACCTAACAATACTCAACTGTCCTGCATATAACCGGAAACACATTAAATCCAGAATAGAGTGCAAGTCCTTGGGTAATATTCATTCTTAAACTTGACATCTTGCGAGTTAAATACTATAATATGAACAAAACAGCATTACAGTCCTCATCTCTGTAACTGATCATGTGGTCATAGCTCATATTTATGAGCTACCTTCTTCCACCACCCATTCCATGTTCCCTTTGCCCTCAGCAAGCACTTCAGCAGACCATGGTTCTTTGACTGGTGGGGTGACCCAAACCTTCATTCCTGAAGTTTCAGAGCCATTGCTAGTCCTGCCTGGATTGGGTTGTTGCAGTTTTCTATTGATTTTAATCACAGGGCATGGTAGTATTAAAAGACACCCTAGGGGATCTCCTATATTCCAAGAAAACTCTTCTTTACCTCCATTGTGTAGTTGCAATCCTATTTGCCCCTGATAGTCAGGGTCAATCATCCCAGCCAATAATGTAATCCCCTTCTTGGCTTGTTGATCCAGGGGCATGAGTAGCCCAAAGTGACCAGGTGGCAGTCTTAACTTCCAGTTCACTGGAATCTTTGTTGTTTCTCCTGGTAGAAGCACTCCCCCTTTTGGAAGTAAAACCTGTAGACCAGCAGAGCTCAGAGTTGCACGGACAGGAAGCAAAAATTTTCCTATTGGATCACTAGGGGTAATAGTGAGTGGTACCACTCCAATTTCTACCCCTTGGTTCCTAGACTCATGGATCCTGGCTATGGGAGAAACAGCACTTGTTTCTCCAGAGTTCTACAAAGAACTCTGATTCAGAGCATATACAGCTTCCTAGAGAACATTACCACAGCCCTTCAAGGTATTTCCAGCACCATAATTGAGTTTTCAAAAGGCCATTCCACCATTCTATCAATACAGCTGCTTCTCAATGATGGGGAACATGGTAAGACCAGAGAACTTCATGAGCATGTGCCCACTCCCGCACTTCATTTGCTGTGAAGTGTGTTCCTTGATCAGAAGCAATTCTGGGTGGAACACCATGATGATGGATAAGGCATTCTGTAAGCCCACGGACAGTAGTTTTGGCAGAAGCATTGCATGCAGGGAAAGCAAACCCATATCCAGAGTATGTGTCTATTCCAGTTAGAACAAATTTCTTGCCCTTTCATGAAGGCAGTGGTCCAATGTAATCAACCTGCCACCATGTAGCTGGCTGGTCACTTCGGGTAATCATGCCATATCAGGGGCTGGGTGTGGGTCTCTGCTGCTGGCAGACTGGGCACTCAGCAGTGGCTGTAGCCAAGTCAACCTTGGTGAGTGAAAGTTCATGTTTCTGAGCCCATGCATAACCTCCATCCCTACCACCATGACCACTTTGTCCATCAGCCCATTGGGCAATGACAGGAGTTGCTAGGGAAAGAGGCTGACTGGTACCCACAGAATGGGTCATCTTATCCACTTGATTATTAAAACCTTCCTCTGCTGAAGTCACCCTCCCGTGCACATTCACATGGGACACAAACATGTTCATGTTTTTAGCCCACTCAGAAAGGTCTATCTACATACTTCTTCCCCAGACCTCTTTGTCACCAATTTTCCAATTATGGTTTTTGTAAGTCACTGACCATCCAGCCAAACCATTAGCAACAACGCATGAGTCAGTATACAAACATACCTCTGGCCAGTTCTCCTTCCAAGCAAAATGAACAACCAGGTGCACTGCTTGAATCTCTGCCCACTGGGAGGATTTCCCCTCACCACTGTCCTTCAAGGACACCCCAGAAAGGGGTTGTAGTGTTGCAGCTGTCCAGTTTCAGCTGGCACCTGAATATGGTGCTGAGCCATCTGTAAACCAGGCCCAAATTTTCTCTTCCTCAGTCAATTCACTGTAAGGAACTCCCCAAGAGGCCATAGCCCTGGTCTGAGAAAGAGAAGGTAATGTGGCAGGAGTGGAGACAATGGGCATTTGGGCCACTTCCTCACGTAACTTACTTGTGCCTTCAGGACCTGCTCTGGTCCTATCTCATATACATCATTTCCATTTTACAATAGAGTGCTGCTGCACACCTTAACTTTATGGTTTGATGGGTCAGACAACACCCAGCTCATGATAGGCAACTCACATCTCATGGCAACTTGGTGGCCCATGGTTAAGCATTCAGTATGTATTAAGGCCCAGTAGCAGGCCAAAAGCTGTTTCTCAAAAAGAGAGTAGTTATCTGCAGAAGATGGTAAGGTTTTGCTCCAAAATCCTGAGGACCTGCATTGTGATTCTCCTATAGGGGCCTGCCAAAGTCTCCAAACAGCACCTCTATTTGCCGTTGGATCTACTGGATCATATGGCCCAAGTGGCAGAGCCGCTTGTACAGCAGCCTGGACATGTCGCAGAGCCTCCTATTGTTCAAGTCCCCACTCAGAATTAGCAGCTTTTCTGGTCACTCGATAAATGGGTTGGAGTAGCACACCCAAATGAGGAATATGTTGTTGCCAAAATCCAAAGAGATCAACTAGGCATTGTGCCTCTTTTTTGGCTGTAGGAGGTGCCAGATGCAGCAACTTATCCTTCACCTTAGAAGGGATATCTCGGCATGTCCCATACCACTGGACACCTAGAAATTTCACTGAGGTGGAAAGTGCCTGTGTTTTTGTTGGATTTATCTCCCATCCTCTGACACACAAATGCCTTACCAGTAAGTCTACAGTAGTTGTTACTTCTTGCTGACTAAGTCCAATCAACATGATGTCATCAATATAATGGACCAGTGTGATGTCTTGTGGGAGGGAGAAATGGTCAAGTTCCCTGCAGACAAAATTATGACATAGGGCCGGAGAGTTGATATACCCCAGAGGTAGGACAGTGAAAGTATATTGCTGACCTTGCCAGCTGAAAGCAAACTGTTTCTGGTAGTCCTCACTAACAGCTATTGAGAAAAGAGCATTTGCCAGATCAATACCATGCCAGGTACCAGATGTATTGATTTTCTCAACCAATGATATCACATCTGGAACAGCAGTTGCTATTGGAGTTACCACCTGGTTGAGCTTATGATAATCCACTGTCATCCTCCAAGACCTACCTGTTTTTTGCACTGTCCAAATAGGAGAGTTGAATGGGGATGTGGTGGGAATCACCACCCCTGCATCCTTCAAGTCCTTAAGAGTGGTGGTAATCTCTGCACTCCCTCCAGGAATCTGGTATTGCTTCTGAATTACTACTTTGCTAGGTAGGGGCAGTTCTACTGGCTTCCACTTGGCCTTTCCCACCATAATAGCCCTCACTGCATGAGTTAGAGAGCCAATGTGGGGATCCTGCCAGTTTCTCAGTATGGCTATTCCAATTATACATTCTGGAACTGGGGAAATAACTACAGATGGGGTCTGAGGGCCCACTGGATCCACTGTGAGATGGCCCTGAGCTGAAACTCCATTTGATCACCTGGCTTCCATAAGCCCCCACTCTGGCTGGTGGACCAGAATGATGTTTTGGGTCCCCTGGAATTAATGTCACTTTCTGAACCAGTGTCTAATAATCCCTGAAATATTTGATTGTTTCCTTTTCCCCCATGCACAGCTACCCTGGTAAAAGGCTGTTGGTCTCCTTGGGGAAGGCTTGGAGGAAAATTAGCAGTATAAATTTGTGGCAGTGTAACAGGGTTCTCCCCCAAAGGGATCTGGCCTCCCCTTCATTCAAGGGGCTCTGGGTCTGTAAACTGTCTCAAGTCTGGAAATTGATTAAGGGGCCGTGACTCTGTCTTTTTGTAATTCAGATTAGACTTCTGTTCACTTGACCTAGAACTCCTTTGTTTATATAGCTTGAACAATAATTTAGTAGATTGCTCATCTATTGTATTTCCAGGTACCCCATGATTTACTAACCAGTGCCAGAAATCCCTGTGAGTCCTATAATTTTGACTCCTGCTTTGAGTTTTCTGTCTTTATAATAGCCACGTTTACCCTGTCTTTGGCGATTAAGTGCTGCCACCTGGCTTCTGCAACTTGGTATCTGGCCATCCCCATTGTGTTTAAGGATTCCAGCTCAGTGACAGTAGCTCCTACAGTAATATCTGACCTACAGAGAAGTGCAACTACAGAGCTCTTCAGGGATGGTGGTGGTGGTCTCACAAATTTATTTCTCACTATTCTGGTAAAAGGTGCATCCTCCAGACATTCCTGGGGTGTAAGAGCAGGCTTTGCATGATAAATCCACTCTAACATTCCAATCTGTCTAAGCCTCTGGATCTCTTCATCTACATTAAACCAGGGTAGTTCTGGCATTTCAGCCTCAGGTAATGTCGGCCACCTTTTGATCCATGTTTCAACCAACCATCCAATCCAAACTGATGAGAAATTGACAGTTAATTTTATTTGTATTCATCTGTACATAACATGTTACTTTTTCCTTGCAGGTTTTAGAATTCTCTCCCTATCCTTTGTTTTTGACAGTTTGACTACTATATATCTGGGTGTGATTCTCTTTCCGTTTACCCTGTTTGAGGTTCATTGGGCTTCTCAAATATGCATATTCATGTTTTTCTTTAAATTTGGAAAGTTTTTTGCCATTATTTGTTTAAACATTTGTTCCATCCTTTCTCTCTTTCATCTCCTTCTGGGACTCC
>PVIY010016646.1:21349-51310 GCA_004026745.1 Myrmecophaga tridactyla
TTTTTTTTTTTTTTTTTTTTTTTTTTTTTTTTTTTTTTTTTTTTTTTTTTTTTTTTTTTTTTTTTTTTTTTTTTTTTTTTTTTTTTTTTTTTTTTTTTTTTTTTTTTTTTTTTTTTTTTTTTTTTTTTTTTTTTTTTTTTTTCCAATTATTTTTTCTTTCTGCTCCACAGCTTGAATTATTTCAATTGTTTTGTCTTCATATTTACTGATTTTTTCTTCTGCCAGCTCCAATCTGCTGTTGAAACCATCTTGTGAATTTTTCATTTTAGTTATTTTGGTCTTGAACTCCAATATTTTTGGTTGGTTACTTTTCAAATTTTCTATCTCTTTATTGAGATTCCCATATTTCTCATTCATTTTTTCCCAATGCTTTTAGTTCTTTCTTGGTGTTTACCTTTATTTCTTTGAGCCTATTGAAGATCATTTTTTAATAGTCTTTTTCTGATATGTCCACAATCTCTTCTTCATTGAAGTTTACTTGATTTTTATCTTGCTCTTTTCGATGAGCCATCATTTCCTGTTTCTTCGATTGTTTTATAATCTTTTGTCAAGCATTGTACATTTTAGAATTTTAAAGTATTCACTTTGTGATTTAGTCTCTGAGCTGAGCTGTCTGTTCTTTAACCTTGCACCCAGATAGTGATATGACAGAGATTTTTTTGAGTGCCAGGACCTATCAAAATCAAACAAATCAATGCAAAAACACCTTTTATAGTCTTTACAAATTGTCTCTGCATTTGGTACTGCTTTCCTTCCCAGGTTAGCCCTCCTATCAATAATATCAGCCCAAATTGAATGTGATTGCTGATCACATCTTTTCTGAGCCTGAGTCTTGTCCTGGGGTTGTGCTTGCCTGTGGTCTTTGGAATTCCCCTGTTTTGCAGGACTTCAAATGTTCCCTCTACTTTCTTTGAAACAGAGATTCTCCTCCTCTGGAATACTCAATTAAATGACTTAAAGTAGGTAATCCTTCATTCCAGGAAGCTTTGACTTAATATTTTCTTGCATGCTTTAGCTTTTGACAAGCTGCTTCTGCATGCAGGGCAGGTTTTGGGAAGGGAAATTGAGGATGACCTTCCTGGTTCAGACTTTCAAGCTTCCACCAGATAGATTGTCATTAATGTACAGACACCCAGTATGTGCATAGAGGTTACTTTGCTCCCTTGGGGCCAGAGCCATGGACTCACAATGGGACTGCAGACTGGCTCTACTCCTTGTCAGGGAGGGGGTGGTAGAGGGGCCAGCGAGGGCACCACAAGCTTCTCCCAATATTTATAAATCTGTGTTTTCTTTTTTCAGCACTTGCCAAGTTAATGAAGCCCTTCAACAGTTTTTGGAGTTTTGAGGAAGACGGCTTTGCTGGTTTTCATAAGTTGTTCACAGGTTATGTGGGTGAATGACACCCTGATTGTCTTACACCTCCATCTTTGGCCCATGCAGGTTTTTCTTTTTCCCTTGTGCAATTTTATTTTGTTGAATTCATTCCAACATTTAATTTGGGTAGTCAAGATTTTTAAAATACTTTTCATTTGGAAATAATCTCAAACACATAAAATTTATAGGAATAAGTATAGTACTAAAAAATATAACCCCTTTACCCAGATTCTCCTATTGTCCAAATTTTATCCCATTGCTTTGTTAACCTCTCTATTTATATATATTTTTTCTGAATCTTTTGAAAGTAAGTTGCATATCTATTGGTTCTTCTCTCATAAATAGCTCAGTGTATATTTTCCAAGAATAAGGAAATTTTTCTAACAGTCTCAGTACGGTGATCTACTTCAGTACATTTAAAATATTGATGAATCATTTTAGCAAATCTGGTATCCATGCTTCAGTTTTGTCAGTAAATACAATAATGCTCTTTATAGTATATTTTCCCCCCAAGACAGTATACAGTCTAGGGTCAGGCATTGCATGCAGTTGTCAGTTCACTGAACCTAGTTGTAGTGACTGACTAGTTGCTGTAATGTGGAACTTTTCTAGTCTCTTTTGGTCTTTTTATTCTTGATGTTTTTGAAGGATACAGTCCTTATGTGTGTATGTATGTGGTTCATCTGATGTTTCCTCATGAATAGATCCATATATATATATATACATATGCATATATATATGTATATACATGTATATCTATATATGCCTAACTATAATATGACAAAAGTGATGCAGTGTCCTTCTCAGATATCACAGTTGGAGACACATCACATTCACCTGCCTCGCATTGCTGCATTTGCTAATTTAGATCACACCTTAGATGTTTTGCCCAATTTTTCCACTGTATAGTTATTATTTTTACCCTTATAATCAATAAGCAATCAATAAGGTAAAAGAGGCTTTAAGACCATGCAAGTATCTTGTACTTCATTAATAATTCTCTCATATTTGGAATCCATTGATGATTCTTTCTGAATTGATCTTTACTACAGTGGTTGCAAAAAGATGATTTTCCAGCTGCAGCACTCTCCACATTAATGAGTTGGCACATAGCATTTTACTGAGGGTGAGAACCATCCTTTCTCTTTTCTCTTTCTCTCTCTTTATCTAGTTATCTAGCTACCATCCTCATCATCATAATCCATCTCATCTATTTATGATCACATAGACTTCTTTTGATAATTCATTACTGTCCTTAATACTTTTATTGCTCAAACAGTACCAGATCAGGCCAGTGGGAGCCCCATTTAAGGTTCCTCTGTCCCTGAGACATGCTCCTATCCATTTTTTAGTGCATTTTTTCTTTTGGGCACCACAATATGTTCCTGGCTCCTCTTTCTTTCCCCTGCCCAGCCCTATATTCATCCATTTGTTTTAGAAATCTTGATTTCCTTTAGTAGTATTAGAGCCCCAGATCTGGGTGGCAGATATGCTCATGGTTAGTAAGATTTCAAGATCCTTTCAGTGGACAACACTAGGAAATTCATGCATAAACACACATGCACACATGTTCATACAAACATATGTATATATACCTATATATGTGTGTGTGTGTGTGTACACACATATTTTAGAAATCATGAGTTCACAGTGATACCACTAATTCTAATCCTTCCCCACAGGATTCTTTCCTCCCTTCCCCTATTCCATATTTACCTGTTTTTCTTACACAGTGAGAATTCTGGTTCTCAACAGCTTTACCACATTAACTGTTTTACTTAGTCCTTTAATACATCTTAAATGGTTTCCTAATTGCCTTGACTGGACCACTATAAAAAACAAATCTACTAAATATAGTTCAGGATTTTAAAATTCTTTACACCAACCCCAATCAGTGCTGTTCAAATAATTTTGATTAGTTTTTCTTTAATTGTTTTCCCAATCAGTGAGGTTAAGGTACTCATTTGAAACACAATTGAATTTTTTTTCCAGTTTGCTTTCAGTTTTAGTTCTTTCTCTCCATTCCCATCTTTATCGGTTTAATTTTATTTTTTGAATATATGGATCATTAACATCTTCCAAAAGTAAACACTATTCAAAAAGGTACAAGCAAAGTGTCACTCTATTCTGTAGTCCTTTCACCACATACCACCCTAACTGAAGTAAGCAACCAACCTTATCGTCTTCTGGTTTTTCTTTCATATCATTTCTTTTAGTGGATATAATGAGCTCTGTGTAGATTTTCTAATTTCCCTTTCTTTCTTGTACAAAAAAGCATGTTCCATATGATACTTGCTTTTTGTTTCCTTCCTTAACCAGTATTTCTTGGAATTATTCTATGTAAGTTTAAAGAGATCAGTTCTAGTTTTCTAGATCCAAGAATGCAATGTACCAGAAACAGAATAGCTTTTAAAAAGGTAAATTTATTAAGTTGCAGGTTTCCAGTTCTAAAGCTGTGAAAATGTCCAAATTAAAGCAAGTCTATAGAAATGTCCAGTCTAAGGCATCCAGGGAAAGATACTTTGGTTAAGGAAGGCCAGTGACATTCAGGGTTTCTCTCTCAACTGGAAAGGCACATGGTGAACATGGCATCATCCACCAGCTTTCTCTCCAGGCTTCTTGTTTCATGAAGCTCCCCTGGGGACATATTCCTTCTTCATCTCCAAAGGTCTCTGGCTGCATGGGCTCTCATGGTTCTCATGGCTCTCTCTAAATGTTTTACCTTCACTTTGCCCTTTTACTGAGTCATTTACTCCAGACTGGCAGCAATTCCATTTACACAGTTCCCACGGCACTTTTGTAGGCTCTCTATGTAGTCAGCAAGGTTTGCACCCGTCAGACAGAAGAAGTTTCCACAAATCCTTCCTGGATAACTCCATCTCCATTCCTAGCTTTTTCTGAAATGGCTGACTAGCTCCACATTGGGCTAAATCCTTACACGGGGCACTATTCTCTGGGGTCTCCCTTCTTGGAAGCCCAGAATTTTCCAGAACATCAATTTCTGATTTCTTTTTACCTAAGAGTTCAATCCTTAGGTTATCTCTTTCCTGTTGCATTTCACTATAAGCTGCAAGGAGAAACCAGGTCATACTTTCCATATTTAATTTGGAGAGCTCTTCTGTTAAACATTCAAGTTCATGGCTTTTAAATCTGCCCTCCAGCCAAAGCCACTAGTCAATTTTGCCAGGTTATCTGCCATTTTAAAACAGGAATTGCCTTCCTTCCAGTTTGCAATAACATGTGCCTCATTTCTTTCTAAGACCTCATCATAGGTATCTTTAGAGTCCACATTTCTACCAACAGTCTCTTCAAAGCATTTTAGGCCTTTTCTATCAAGCTCCTCACAACTCCTCCAAAGTCTTCCCCTTATCCATATAAAAAGCCATTTCAATGTGATCGGTATTTGCAAACCACAGGAGCACCTCATTTCTCTGGTACTAAAATCTGTTCTAGTTTGCTAGCTGCCAGAGGGCAATGTATCAGAAACAGAGCAGTTTTTAAAAAGACGAGTGTTTTACATTTCAAGCTTACAATTCTAAAGCCATGAAAATGCCCAAATTAAAGCAAGGCTGTAGAAATGTCCAATCTAAAGCAGCCAGGGAATAATGCCTTGGTTAAAGAAGGCCAATGATGTTCAGGGTTTCTCTCTCAACTGCAAAGGCACATGGTCAATATGGTGATATCTACCAGCTTTCTCTCCAAGCTTGTTTCATGAAGCTCCCCCAGGGGTATTTTCCTTCATCTCTGGCTGCATGGGCTCTTGTGGTTCTTGTGGCTCTCTCCAAAATGCTTCCTATTTTAAAGAAAACCAGAAAACTAATCAAGACCCACCTGGAATAGCTGAAGTCACATCTCCCTCTAATCAAAGGTTAATACCCGCAACTGGGTGTGTCACATCTCCTTCGAGATAATCTAATCAAGTTCCCAACCTATAGTACTCAATAGGGATTGAAAGAAACAGCTGCCTTCACAAGATGGATCAGGATTAAAACATGATTTTCTGGGTGCATAATCCTTCTTAACCAGCATAAGCTCTATTTCATTATTTTTTATAACTGCATAATACTCCAAAGTGTTTATAAACCAAAATGGTTTATTCAAAGAAAAGAAGAAAAAAAACAAAAAATTAAAACATAAGAAATATATAGTTTATTCAATCACTATCCCATCTTGGACATTTGAGTAGTTTCCAGTATTTCGCCATCACAAATAATGCCATAATGAATAACATTGTGCATATGCATTTTCATAGTGTTGTAAGTGTATATTTGGGTTAAATTCCTGAAGTGGGATTTCTGAGTCGAAGAATAAATGCTTATGTAGCTTTGTCAGATATTTCCATATCAATATTGCATTCTCACCAACAATGTATGGGAAGATATATTTCATATGCCTATGGGCTATCTTTCTTATCTCTTTTTATAACTTGCTGCTTAGAGTCTTTGCCCCTTTTCCTGTAAGATTTTTGGCATTTTCTTTTCTTTCCTTTTTTTCAGATGGGCAAGCTCCAGGAATTGAACTTAGGTCTTTGGCATGGCCGGCAAGAATTCTACCACTGAGCCACCATTGCACCACCTTGCCTTTTCTTTGTTAATTAAAATATATATATATATATATTTGCCCTTTATCTGTGATATATGTTGCACATATTTCCTCCCAATTGATCATTTTCTTTTGGCCTTGCTTAATTTTTCATCATTAAAATTTAAAAAATATATGTAGTCAAATTTATAAATTTATTAATCTTTTCTTTAATTGACTTCAAATTAAGGAGAAATTCATCATGTTTTATTCTAGTTCTTGCTTATTTCATTTTTTACATTTAGATATCTTGTTCACTTGAACTTTATTTTGGTGTATGGTATGACATGTATCTAATTTTATTTTTCCATCATTAACTAAAAAGACTATTTTTGCTCTAGTGACTGTGTACCACCTTAATAATATACCAGATTTTAATTTGTGGTGGGTGTAGTTCTGAACTTGTTTTTCAATTTGATTGGTCCATCTGTCTACTCATACTTGAGTCCTACAGTGTTTTAATTATAAAACAGTAGTAGCATTTGCTAATATCTGGTGGGGCTAATCTCTTCTCCAACTTATTAATTAGGATAATAAGACAATTCTCATTTTATGCAACTATTAATATAGTTGGATTTAAATATGCTTCCTTTTATTTGTTTTCTATTTGCCTCTTCAGTGCTTTGTTTGCTTTTTTCCTTTTTCCTGCCTTTTTAAAATTAATTAGTCACTTTTATGATGATTTTTTTCTCATTTATTAACCAACCACAAGTATTTGTTGTGTTATTTTAGTGGTCGCTTTAGGGGTTTTAGTTTACATAACTTCACTTATCATGCTTTATATTCAAATGACATCATATCACTTCACCTAAAGCCTAACCATCTAGAACTGCACACTTCCAGTTCTCCACTTCCAACCTCTGAGCTGCTGCTTCCACACAACCCCCCTTTACATAATTATAAGCCCCAAAATACATTATTTTTGCTTTAAACAGCTGATTATCATTTGAAGAGGTTTAAACAATATGAAAAGATACCTTTATGGTTATCCACATGGCTACTCTTTCCAGTTCTCTTCATTCCTTTGTTGAACTCTAGGTTTTCATCTGGCATCGTTTCCCTTCTGCCTGAACGACTGCCTTTGTTATTTTTGTAGTGCAGGTCTGCTGGTGGTGAGTCTTTCAGCTTTTCTATGCCTGAAAAAGTCTTTACTTTACCTTCATTTTTTAAGCATAAGTTTTGCTAGGTAGCAAGTTTTAGTGTATCATTTTTTTTCTTTTAATACTTAAAAAATGTTGTGCTGCTGTCTTCATGCTTACACAGTTCCCACCAAAAGATTTCTATCATCTTTTCTTTGTTCCTCTTTCTTAATGTATCTTTGTTCTGTGGCTGATTTTGAGTTTTTCACTTTATCCTTTATTTTAAACAGTCTAATTACAATTTTCTTGTTATCATTTTATCACATTATCAATTTTCTTCAAGTTTCTTGGGCTTGGAGTTTGTCGATTTTTGCAAATCTGAGAGTTTACACTTTTTATTAGATTTGGAAATGTTTTGCCCATTATTTCTTATGATACTTCACCCCATCTCTCTTTCTAGGCTCTAATTACACATATCTGGATGCTTAAAGGATTCCTGAGTTTAATGATGCCCTGTTAATTTTATTTCCAGGGTTTTTCTGTTTAGTTTTATATAGTTATTATTTCTATGTCTTCAAGTGCTAATATTTTCTTCTGCAATGTCTAATCTGCTATTACTCCCATCCAGTGTGTATTTCTTCTCAGACATTGTAGTTTTCATCTTCACTCATCCTATTTGTGTGACTTTTATATTTTCCATGTCACTACTCAACATGTTCAATTTTTCTCTATCTTCTTGAGCTGATAGAACAAATTACATGAACCCTTTCAGTGTCTTGGTTTTCTAACTCTATTATCTGTGTTAGTTCTAACTCAGTTTCAATTGATTGATTTTTATTTTCATTTTTCATAGTATTTTCTTGCTTCTTTGCATGCCTGGTTATTTTTTATTGGATGCCAGATATTTTGATTTCTCTCTTGTTAGGTTCTGTATTTTTTTAGAATTCCTGTAATTATTCTAGAATTTTGTTTTGGGATATGATTAAGTTACTTTTGGGTTTCACTTTTAAACTTATTAGGCTGGGCCAGCATTGTATTTTAGTCTAATACTAATTTTCCTTCACAACTGAGTTTAACACCATTCTTAGTACCCGAACCAATTCTCCTAAAGTATGATGATTTCTTCTTTGCCTATTAGGATCAAGCACTATTTCCAGGCCTGTGTGAGCTCCAGGCACTCTTTCCTTTAATCTTATGGTGGTTCTTTTCCCAGTGTTAGGTTGTTTCCTTATATTCATTCACTCATCAATATTTCCACTGAATCTCCCAGGAAGACCCTCTGTAATCTTTGGAGTTTTTTCTGCCTGGAGCTCTCTCCCATCCTGTGTCCTCTGCTGTAAGCTGTAGCTCTTCTGGCTTCTCTGAAACCTCAGCTTCACGTCCACAATCAAGAAGACTGCGGGGCTCTTCCTGGGTTCCCCACACTACTACCTGGACCTTTCTCAGAAGAACCATAGGGTTTATCTCATTTGTTTCCTCATTGTCTGATATCTAATAGTTTGAATGCCAGTATTTAATATATTTTGTTCTACTTTTCAGTTGCTGCAGACAAAGGATAAATCTATTCCCTGATTCTCAATATTTTTTGGAAGTCCAAGAAAAATATTTAAATTTTCCTAGATGTTTCTTATTTGTATACAAGTACAGAAAGAACTTGCCCACAAAATCAAATGAAATGAACTGAGAAATAAATCTTGAGATGGATTAAGCCCTGAGAAATAAACACCACTGTGAGAGGGCTAGAACTTCAGAGGAAGTCTAGCCCTCTTCATTTGTAGAGGAGTTTCCAAGTGTGTCTTCTTAAGCTTTATCAATTCAACATAATTATACAGGACTTTTTTTAAAAAATATTTTTGCTTTACACAAAAATATAATTCACAGGTGGGAAAGAACTTGGAAGTGTAACAAAATTCTGTAGATATTCATTCCTTTTAGATGATGAACAAGATGCGGTGTTCGCTTTTTTAGTTTATGGGGAATAAAGAGGGAGACATTGCAGAACAATTCTTATATCATCTCTCCCTATATGCATTTTTACACTTTTTTGGGATTCATAAGTAGTGAGAATCCTCAATTATATATTTGTTGTGATAAATGTCTCCTGGTTTCTCTTTGCTATGAGTAAATACCGATTATCCGATATCAATAATCTAAATCAAATGCAAGAACTTCACAAAAGGCATAACATGATAAGAGTTTGGATATGGTAGCTAGTAGTGGAATAAAAACAACAATATTAATTGAAAAGATAGAAGAAACAAAGTCTTCCCATTGAGGTTTAATTGGGTATTTTGAAAAAACTAAAGGAAAAACCTGGAAATACTTTCTGAAGTCTGTGATTGGGATGCAGACTGGGTTTCCTGGGAGAATACAGAGACCGTGGGCAGAAGTGAGGAAGATGGAAGATGAGGTGACTTTGTATGTTGTATGCTTTTCTCAAAAATACCAAGGCATAAATGACATCCAGTTCATTTTCTCAGCAGCAGTCAGCAAGAACTTTTTATTTTATACCATGTATAGAACCATGAGAAAGATTGCTATTGAAAACAGAATGATGTCCAAAACAGGGCGTCTGCTCTCAAGGAAGCTGGAACAGATCTGAAAGTACCAGGTGAGTGAGACAGCTTGGACACCTCCTAAACCAGGATTTCTATAATAAGGTGATACAGAAAAATAAAGAAGAACACATAAGATATGCCAAGACTTTACCTGTATTATTCCTTTTATTTGGCACAGCAAATCTGTGAGATAGCTATTTATATTAAGCCCATTTTACAAATTAAAAAGGCATGATGCAGACAGTTGAAGTAAATTACCACTTATGTTGCAGCTGGTAAGTGGCAGGGCCAGGATTCAAACCCAGAAAGTCCATTTTTGGAGCTGCCTATACTCACTGCTCTATCACAAAGGCTTGTTAAAAAATAAGATTTAAAGCTCCAGGATGAAGACTTTAAAATTGTGCTACATGGAAATAAGCATTCTCTTGACCCTTTCAACCTTCTTTGTCTTATGTTCCCTCTTTCTCTTATTAATTCCTCTGGCTAGGAAAATGACCAACTAGAGTGGCAATCCATGGGAGGATGTAGCAAACTGTGCTAGCTCACTGAATACATGTTCCCATCTACTACACCAGAAAGTAAGTCCCAAGGAAGGAGAAGCTTCACTGTACCTCATAATTTAGAATAGTGCCTAGCATATAGTAGATGCTCAATAAATATTTGTTGAATCAAATGAATGGATGGGGAGAAGCCAGTCAGGACAAAAATAGACTTCCAAATATTCCTGTATATGCTGGTTTCCTTTTCTTCTCAATGCCTCTATAATATACCACAGATCTTGGAGTCTGGGTCTGCTGATGAGCTGTACAGTACAGAAATTCATGGACTTAGAGAGGAGATGAGTTTCCTCACATATAAAGCCACCTAAGGACACCCAAAGTGGCCTCACATTGCCCTGAGATTGGCTTTGTCCCAGACAGTGAAACCAGCCTTGCTGAGTTGTTGGAAGCAATGAAAATAGCACCCGTGATTCTTGGACCTGAGCCCATCATAGTCTGTCTCCATTGGATCAAGTTTCCCAGTAGAGAACTAATATGACTGCTCCAGTACCCCAAAATCTTACCTCCAAATCCACACACTTCACTGAATAATTTGCTTCTTATTTCCCAAAACAGTTCCCTGTAGACAATGTGACAAATTTTACTCTTTCTGTCCTTGCTAAAAATGTCCCTGTGTTAGTATCAACCAAATTTCCAATCCTGCAACATGAAGCAAGAACAATTCTCAGCTTCCTGCCCAAGCAGCTACATAAACTCACAGGAGGCAGAGACTCTAGCTGTGAAACTCACTTTCCAGCATCATACATAGGAGACATTTAATAAGTGCTTAATGGTGATAATGATTTACTTTTTTGGCATGGACCAAACCTGTTACTACAGAAAGAGCTGAGCAGTGCTTCATTCCTCACACATGCAACTGTTTGGCAGCCAGGACAGGAAGGGAAGGGGTGGTGCACCTGGGACTGAGCAGTCACAAGATGCACTACAGAAAATGCTTCTCTTCGCACCTGGTCACTGATGTTCCCAAGAATTATGGATGCTATAACCAGATTTCCTTGTATTGAAGATGCAAAAGTTCTTTTAGGTAAATATTTTCTGTTACACTAACATCATAAAACAACCTGCGATATAGACTTATACATGGAGTAACTTGCATGAAGAGTCTCATTGTCTCACTTAATGGTAGATAAAAAATACGAAACTAACCTTACTGTTAAATATTGCCATGAAGCATCAAATTTCCTAGAAAATTCATTTAATCATGACATTCAGTCACTTTTTTAGAGGCATTTATTGATAAGATGCTTTGGTAAATATATAGGATGCAGGAACTAAGGTCTCTGGACTCAAGTTTATAACCAAAGCAGATCAAGAGAAATACACTGAGATACTTATATGTAAGCCATATACATAGACAATAATTTAAAGTAATATTATATGCAGTATTGACCAAGACTGGTTGCATTTATCTTAAATCCAGACATTCCAATGGTATGCATGGTTGTATTTCCATAGCTACACATAAATTCAACCCACACCTAAGCCATGACTCAATTGCATACTGCTTGAGGCCATCACCAGTGCAAACTCACACAGGGCCTTGTGCCCAAAGCAGCCACTACCCACAGGTGTTTAGGAGTTCAGTGGTGTCTGATGAAATGAAGAAAATTGATGCTGGTTCTCCCTTCCTTTTTCCTTTTCTTCCCCTTTATGGAGAACCTACTTGCTGTAAGTCACAATGCTAGATGTTAGGGATTCAAAGGCAAATAAGAAATGTCCTGTGCCCTCGATGAGCTCATGACTCTATAGGAGACTGTGAAGCAAAGGAATAAATGTAATAAAAACAGAGTAGACTAAGGTACTAATTGAATGCTTCCAAGAGTTCAAGGGAAGAACTATTTATTTTAGGAAAAGACAGCGGAGTGTCTTTCAATGGTAAGTTCCTATAGTTTATGATCATTGGTTATTTGGCTAGAAATATGGTAAAGGTAAGAAAGCATGTTCTTAACTTTTCAGAGTGTCAGATCAACTCCTGTTGTATGGGGCATAAAAGAAGAATGCTATTTTATTATAAATCTACTTCATTTTTTTTTTAAAGAAAATCATCTTTTTAATAATTCACAGACCATACAATTTACCATTTAAAGTGTAACGCTCAATCATTTTGGGGCATATTTATGGATATGTACAACCATCAGCACAGTCAACTTTAGAATATTTTTATTACCTCAAAAAGAAACCCCATATCTTTTGGCTATTGTGCATTCCAGCCTCCAATCCCCACTTCCACCCTAGCTGTAAACAGTCACTAATCTACTTTCTGCTTTATAAATTTCCCTGTTCTGTACATTCCAAATGAATGAAGTAATATAATATGTGGTCTTCTGTAATTGACTTCTTTCATTTTACATCCATATCATAGCAGGTATCAGTATTTCATTCCTTTTTAAGGCTAAATAATATTGTCTTCTATGGTTATTCCACATTATGCTTATCTTTTCATCAGTTGAAATACAACTGGATTATTTCCACATCAACCCACTTCTGGTCATGACTCCTGGGTGGGTAAATCAACCCAAAAAATCAAACAATCCAAGCCACACCTTTGCATTAATAGAAACCCTGTCACTGTCTATGGAACTGCAAAGATTCCAACACAAGACGGAAGAAATACATTGCTTATTTGATCACATTCTAAAACACAAAGAATTGTTTCCACTCAGCAATTCTAATGAAGTACTATAAAGCAGTTCAGTAACAGGGAGGTGGCTTGATGATCTTTAGTTTCAGTCTCCATTCAAGATGTTCATGTTAAAGACATACCTGTCAAAGATGAAGAAAGAAGGGATTAGAGGGGTTAATAGCTAAAAAAGAGTATTTTACTAATCCCTATATTCATGATGTAAAAGCTACTGTCACAGCCCCAATCCATGGAGTTCTCCCCCATTTGGGCAGAAGCACTAAAATACAGAGACGAAACTAACCATCACTTAAAATGCAGGAGGTTTGGTAGAAACCTCACAGGATTAGGCATCAGAAGCCGGGTTCTTACTCCCGTTCCTGTGTGTCCTTGGACTTAGCAAGTCCTCAGGTCACTTACTGCTCTGAGCCTTGGGTTTCGCATGTGTTCAATGGGCTGCTGTCACACAATCGGCATGTTTTGAAAGGCTAATGTATAAGAAAGTTCTCTGCAAAAATATTAGTAAATATATTATATCTGCAAAAATATCAGCAATTATTGTTAGTTACAAATCTTGTTAAATTATTTCCTTTTCTTTTTGGGCCCAGGTATACAAGAAATGCATACTTAATAAGAGTAAAGATGAAGTTCAAAATGTTTCTATAGCCATTTGCAATTTATTCCCAACATTCCTTATGAGTGGATCATTGAATAAGGAAATCAAACTGGTTTACCATTTGCAGCAGAGGCTTCTGAAATTAAAGTCAGCCTGCAAGGACATTGGCTCCGTCTTCTGTCTCCACACATTAAGTTGCAAATATGAGGACCCTCAGAGAAGAACAAACTGTGGGATACACTGGTTCACTTTCTAGAGGTGACCTATCCTCAAAGGATGTGAAGCCCTATAGTTTTGGAAATAATCATAGACAAAGGAAGAAAAATCCTCCTACCTGATCCCATAAATAAAGATGTTTACCATGAGCTCTAAAATAGAATCAAACAGTCCTGCTGAGTTACAGTTGTATTAAAAAGTGGAAATCTATGTTGTCTTGGAAAATTTCACTTGGAAACAGTCACTTCGCTTCTCCCTTTTGGAGAAGGAAAGTGTACTTTATTTTAGGGAAAGTAGAGAAAAACTGGGAAAATCTTCCAGAGCCCTTGACGCAGCAAAAATGAGGGAGACATTATTGTGAGTATAATTAACTGTAGTGAATTGTGGGTGAATTTGGTGGGAATGGGAAATTTAGCATCATGTATGCCATGAGAAAAAAGAAAGTTAAAGGTTAAAACATGTACAGGTATAACGCAGTGAATTTTCTACTGGACAATGTCCATGATTGTGCAAATATAAGAAAGCTCTTTTATGAACTAGAACAAATGTATGACACTTTTACAAGAAGTTAATAATAGAGGGATATACGGGAAAAATACCTATTACAAACTATGGACTATAATTGACAGTAATGTCTTAATATTCTTTCATCAACACTATCAAATGTACCTCATCAATACCAGGGGTTAATAATAGATGAGATATGGTAGTGGGATATTTTGCTTTAAAAAAAATTATTTCTTTTTCTGGAGTAATGAAAACGTTCTAAAATTGATCATGGTAATGAACTCACAACAACATGATGCTACTGGGAACCACTGATTGTATACCTTGGATGGATTTTATGGTGTGTGAACATATCTCAACAAAATGGCATTAGCAAAAGCATGGGGGCATTGAGGATTGGAACTAGATGGCACCAGAGAAATCATATAGTCCTTGCCCCTACCCCACTCTCTACCTGCCATACAACCCACACAATTTCATAGATGAGGCAGTTATTGAAAAGGAAATAACAGATCCAAGGTCACACAAGTAAGTTAATAAGAGACTTGGAACTAGAAATCTAGTCTGCTGATTGTCTATCAAGTGAACTTTTAATGAATTTCCCTTATCCTAACTCCTATTCTGGCTAAGTAATCAAGAGCTGTATAATATATTGTTTTTCTCCTAGAAACTAGATTTTAGAATTGATAGACTATGTATTCCACTCTGACATATATCAGATGAGGGACCTGAGGATTAGAAATCTCTAGGAATTCTTCAAAGTCACCCGAGAAGTGATGAACTAGAACAAAACCAATACATAATGCTTTGCCCACTTTTGTCCAATTTTCTTCCATCAAAGTGCTGTTTCATCTCCTGAATATTCCAGTCATTTAAGTGTTTAAACCTTTCCTTCCTTTTAGTATGTGACTAATGTCCATCGTCATCCAAAAGAAGCTAGGAAACACCCAGGACATCAGGCAGGATTCACCGTTGCTTCCTTTCTCTCACTTGGAAAAGTATAGCTTTGTCATCATACATATTCAAACTCTCCTATTAACTTATGTGCGGATGAATAGCCCTGAAATTTCTGTAAAAGGGTCTCCTTGAATGTTACACAAATCAATTTGGATTACTGATTATACTATGCCTTCTCGATTTTAACTGGAGGGCAGAAACAAAGTATAACTCATACTTACACTGCTGACAGCTTGAATGATTGCGTTACTATGCGTAACCTCACATCCTGGTTCTAGTCCATACGATATGACGCTGTCGCAGATGTGCTCCCAGAAGAAATATGCAACATTGATACTTGACAACCTAGGATTACTGGTTTGTTTTTTTTAAAGCTCCTTCACTAAAAATTGATGAAAGGACATCAGTGGTGAAAAAAAAACAACAAAAAAGCAATGAGATACTTGAAGTTTGATTAACATAGGCAAGAGAAATTTTTAAAAATCTCTCAAATCTCTTTGACTTTTGGGGTCATCAATTCTTCATGCTCTGGTAAAATTGAGCCTCACATCTTAAAGCATTTTACCACCCCCAAACCAGGATTTATCTTTCTGTCTGCTCCCACAACCCTGCACATACCTCTATCCAAGACTAACCACGTCGTGTATTTGTTCATCCCTCCAACTCAGGTGAGCTCTCGAGAGCTGAAATGGTGTCTTATTCATTTCTCCACTTCCAGTGCTTATCACAAAGCCAAGGAAATGACTTGGGTTCAATAAATATTTGTTGAAATGAATGAAGTTTGAATAAACAAGTGAGTAAATAAATAATGCAGGTGATAATAATGAACATGAATGACTATCCTTGTGTTTCCAAGTGCTGGAACATGAGCAGAAATAAGTATATATATCCACTTATGGTAGCTTATTCTCAAAACATAATACATAAAGTCCAAATCTCATATGAAACATCATAACAGAAATGTCTAGAAAAAATACTGTAATACAGCATTCCATTTTCAGCAAGCTTTAGAAACACAAATTCTCCAGCATTTGGGAAGCAGAGAGGGATAATGGTCCAATCTCAGCCAAACAGCACAAACAACTGAATGCTACATGCATTCCAGTTTCCCTTATGATTCCAATTAAGATCACATCAATTAAATGAACTTATCGTTTTGCATCACAGAGCTCTTGAAAACTGCTTAAAATTCAAGTAGTCATTTTTCTCTCACCCCTGATAACGAAGGAACATGATTGCATCACACTGATTGCATATTTAGCTCTCAAAGCAGCTGTACAAACATTATAAGCAATATGAGCAAAGCAGGAAAAAAAAAGTGTAGAGGCTAAAATCAAAGGAAACATTTCCAAAATAGAGCATGCTCTGGGCCGTTGATTCTAATTGGGAGATGATCCAGAAATACGAATCCAGCAGAAGAGTGGGCCCTAAAGGAGGGAGATGATTATAAATTCCACTCCCCTCCAATCCTAAAATCAGAATCTTTGTTCACAGAACCTGAAATGAACTTCCCTAGTGGTAGAGCTACCACTGACCACAGGATGGGCAAATTCTTCCAACGCCAAGCTGCCTAGGGACAGGGGTTTAGGAGAAGCACGGGCAAATCCCTACTAAACATCCCTGTGAAAGTGATCAGATTCTGCTGTTACCATCTTCATAGCCCTTAGCAAACCTCAAGCCCATGAGAGGACCTCCAAAATGGTCCAGCACAACTTCCAAGAGATTGTGGACCACAAACAGTAACCAGGTTTGCCTTATTTGGCTTCTGTGTGTGTCTTAACGGTTGACGAGAGCTTGGGCTATGGAAACAAACTCTCAGAGTTAAATTGCTGGCTCTGCCTCAGACCAGTTGCATGACCTTGTATAAGATCCTTTATGTAGCTCATTTCCTCATTTGCAAAATAATAAACATAATTTTAACTACATATAGGATTAATTTGAGGATTAAACACAACTATGCCTATAAAACACATTAGGAACCTAATTACCCTTCAGTAAATGATAGCTGCTATCATTACTGTTTTTGCACATTAATGTAGCTATTGGTGTTACCAGATTGATCTGTATGATACCTGGTAGCAACGATGAAACCTTTTCCAGAACTTTAATTTTCGTTTCTTCCTGATAAAGTTGCTGGGATATGCCCCAGAATTATATACAAAATCTGCATTAACATACACATACTGTGACTAAACATGGTACACTTCCAGTGAAGGAACAGTACAAAATCACACTGCTATAAATACACAGTATGGCATTGCAACCATCTTTTGGGTAAAAAGGCTTTTGTGAACTAGTCTACAAACCTGCATAATATTATTACTCTGAAATATTCTGTAATGACAACGGATTTGTAAAGGATCTTTTGGAGTGTGTTTTGTTTGCATCTGGGGGACTTTAACAACAATTGTTATGAGTACTATTCTCTATTTCAAAATCCTTTCATATTAAAAAAATACTCATTCAACAAAGTGGCAAGGTAGATAGGATAAAGAGTATATCTCCATTTTACAGAGGAGGCAATTGAGGTTCAGAAGGGCTAAATTACTCCAGCAAGGAGGAACCCAGCCCCAGTGTCAAAGGCAATTGGTTTGGTTCTTTGGCTCAAACAAGCCAACTGAGCTCTCAGCCTGAGAATAGAAGAGCCGCTCATGGTTGCAGATAAACCCTGCTTCATATCTCCTCTAAAGAGAGGTCCTGGCTCCCACCTCCTGTTTCTCTGCTCTGTAACCCTCCAAAATAGAGTCTAAAAAGATTCTTTTTTTAATGGGAGAGATAGAAGAGTGGAAGGAAATCCACTGCAATGTCAACAATGGCTTTCTCCAGGAAATTGGATTACTCGTTTACTTTCTGTCTATCTATGTTTTCCAAATTTTTCTGCAATGAATGTAAAACACTGTCTCCAATTTTTTGGTTTTATTATTTTAAAATTCTGCTAAAAAGTCCGACTGTATCATAAAGCATTTCCTATTAACCCCATTTAACTCTATCCTCTTCATTCACTCAAAACTCATGGATTTTGCTCCTGACCATTTGCACATGCTTTTTCTTTTCCCTTTCCATTTTCCCTTTTTCTTTTCTTCCCCATTCCCTTTCCTTCTTTTTTCTCTTAAGTTGCTACTTTATAACAGTCACTATACCAAGAAACTTAAAAAGCACACAAGTGGTAATGAAACATTCTAGGTGTTAAAAATTTTAAAAATACTGGGGTTCATAGGGTAAAATCTAAAATATTCCTTCATCATGTCTTCCTCTTCTCCCAAATGCCATTCTTCTCTAGCTATAGATTGCAACTGTTAAGCTTGGAACACGATTTAAAATCTTTTAATGTAAGTACACATTGTAAATGCATATGACTATGTATTTGTAAAATGCAAATTTGTGATGTGTGTTCTTGTTTGTTTGTTTTTTTATAAATTCATTTTCTTTGCTTCAAAGCAACTGTGATTATTGCCACAGGACGTTACTGTTTGACTCTGAGCTGAGCACCTGCAGGTAAGCGGGACCAGCTTGCGTGGCTGTTTCCAATACCGTCTTATCCAAAGGCCCTGGACGGCAGTGACCTTCAGAATGGCCTCAACCCTTGGCCACAGGCTGGCCGTCCCATGTGGCCTCACATACAGTAGCAGCACAAATGGCTGTTGGCTGCTGAGCCTACTGGTGACAGGTGCAAGTGCCACGTCTAACACGTGCTCTCTAAAAATAGAATTGAGAACGAAAAGGTCTCACGTACAGCCCTCTAGGTGGCCTATGCTAAAACGTTCACCTCGTAAATACTTAGTGGACGCACCACTACTTCAACAGGGCCTCGCCTGTGTCCATACTGACAGCTGTACTGAGCTCTTTCAAAGAGTAACCAGTCAATTTGATCAATATGGTAAAATGAGGCTCTCTTAAGCATCCCTAATCATAAAGGAACTCCTAAAGTAAAAAGGTGAGAGAAGGATGGACGTGTTTTGCAGGACGAGACATGGTTCAGTCAATTTTCTTTGTTAATTTTATATGAGAGTCTTTCCTTTCCTACCAGCATTTGGTAGTTGTGACTTTTTAAAAATTATTTTGCTAACCTTTCCTAGATACAAGGATTCTGCTTATCATTTTGATAGTTCTCTGCAACCCATTTTCATGACAAACATGAAGTAAAGATTTTTTCCTATAAGAGTTGTCTTGGGTGGCAGGGGGCAAGGAGAGTAAATTCTAAAACCAGAACAACTAAACAGGAAGCACTATTTTACATCTAAGGTGCGGTGAGCATCTTGCTCTGGTATGCTCGAGGAAAATGTGAATACAGAGTATGCAATAAATGCTAATATTGTTTACTTTGCAAGGATCTAGCTGAGCACCTACTGTGACAGGCACACAGTAATCCTTAATTTAGAGTTAAGACTCACTGGGGGTGCGAGCATAGTTCAGTGGTAGAATTCTCACCTGGCATGCGGGAGACCCAGGTTCAATTCCCGGTCCATGCCTTTCCCAGAAAACAAACAAACAAAAATTCAACAAATGGTGCTGCAATAACTGGACACTCACATGGAAAAATAATGAAATGTGACCCCGCCATACAGCACACAAGAAAAAAGAGTCACTGATTTTAGGATTATACAAGTGATAACTTCCATGGGTCACATCCCAAATCTCCATGCTTTCATAGTCCAGTTCTGAACCGATATGATACTACTAGCAGCAGTATTTTCACTACTACATAAAAGCACAGGAAAGAGAAGTAGTTGGATGGAGCGGCAGTTTAATATCAGTTGAAAACTGGAAAGGAAAAATATCAATTTTAAAGAAAAATCACTAATTATTTCTAATGCTTAGGGTGTGTATATGTGTTTTAAAGTAATCTGACACCACTGTAGTTAATTGCCTCCCTCTGACAGGGTGCTTCTCTATATAGGCTTGTGTGGAGGAGAAAGCTGTCTAGGTGGTTGAGAGGAAACATTCATATTAGACTGGAAGAAGTTGAAATAGCATGGAAGGAACAGATTTTAGGCATTGGTCACGATACAAATGGAAACAATACTATGAAAACTTCCTCAATAATTCAATCCCACTTCTGAGCACTACTTCAACAGAATTCTACTATTTTAGTTGTTGTTCTAGTTTGCTAGCTGCCAGAATGCAGTATACCAGGAACAGAATGGCTTTTTAAAAATAGGAATTTAATAATTTGCTAGTTTACAGTTCTAAGGCCAAAAGAATGTCCCAATTAAAGCAAGTTATAAAAATGTCCAAATTAGGACACCGACAAGAGGTGACCTTCATTTAAGAAAGACCGATGAAGTTCAGCATTTCTCTCTCAACTGGAAAGGCACGTGGCAAACATGATGTCTTCTAGCTTCCTCTCCAAGGCTCTTGCTTCATGAAGCTTCCCCAGGGATGTATTCCTTCTTCATCTCCAAAGGTCTCTAGCTGCATGGGCTCTCTGCTTCATGGATCTCTCATCTCGTGGTTCTGTTGTCATTCTCTCTTTCTCTCCAAAATGCTTCCTCTTTTAAAGGATTCCAGTAAGCTCATCAAGACCCACGTGGAATGGGGGAGTCACATCTCCCTCTATTCAAAAGTTAATACCCATAATTGGACAATTGAGTGTGTCACATTTTGGAGGAGACAACCTAATCAAGTTCCCAACCTATAGTACTGAGTAAGGATTAGAAGAAACGGTTGCTCCCACAAGATTGATTAGGATTAAAACATGGCCTTTCTAGGGTCCATAACTCCTTTCAAACTGGCACAGTTGCATTCTAAACTGTTTTGCAATTTTTTTCTAGTTGTCACATGTGTTCATGCCTTTTCTCCTCAATGAATTTGTAAGTTCTTTAAGGGCAGGGACTATAACTGTCTTGTATTTTGATGATCTCATATTGGGTCTTTGGTAAATCCTTTTATGTTGGCTTGGCAAGTGATTGCTGAAACCTATGTGATATGCAGAGATCCCTGAATTCACCGTGACTCTTTCTCAACTCTCCTGGGACTGCTTTGTTACCCTATGGTAGGGCAGTGTATCCTGATGGAAGAGTAAAGCCTCAGGGTTTGCTTACAGCCTGTCTAGTCCATGTCCTGGGTCTCTAAACTTTCCAATTCATCATCCAAGTCACAATCAGTTTCTTGAGTGGAGAATTTCCTCAGTTGGAAGCACATGGCCCGAGGCCACATTCCTGGATGCCTTGGTAATTACTCGATCTTCTGGAAGGAGACTATGGCGCCTGGCACATCTGGGCTGTCTCCAGACCAAAGCATCTTTGTCATGTGCCCAGCCTCTCTCATGGTCCCTCCCTGTGGGGGCAGGCCAGGTCACTAGTGAGCTGGAACTGTTTTTAAGAAGGCCACTGGCAGAAGGTCTTCTCACCCACTGTCTAAGTACCCCTCATTCTCCATTCTCATGCCACGACTGTGTGGAGCAACTGAAATAGAAATAAGGGAGGGATCAAGGCCAAAGAAGGGAGAGTACACAAACTGGCATTGGAAGTTCTCTATTCCTGACCCTGAAACGAACTCTGTGGGACTCTTCAGGGGAGTCTCTGCCATGTCCCATGTCCCTATCTCCATCTGTGACATGGAGTGGTACAACTGCTTTTACTTACTTCATTAGTAAGTAGAAATGACAGTTAAAAGAACATTAAGCTGCACAGGGAGAAATGTGTCTAACTTCAAAAATTATTAAAGACTAATTCACTATACAGGATTCATAGCTGTATTCTTGTTTCTGTGAGGTTTTGGGCATGGAGCATTTACTAGCTAACCATCTCATTTATATGGCTATCAATATGTTTCAAGTTGCATTTATATTTATGGACTCATTGTCTTGGGACAACAATACTGAGAAATAGCAAGACAGATATTCTTCTCCATGTGTTATAGAAACTCAGGTATATAAAGGTGATTTGACCTACCTAGTATTTGTAAAAGCTGCTGGAATGCAATATATACCAGAAACTTTTTAAAAAGGGGATTTATTAAGTTACAAGTTTACAGTTCTAAGGTTGTGAAAATGTTCAAATTAAGGCAAGCTTATAAAAATGTCCAAACTAAGACATCCAGGTAAAGACACCTTGGCTCAAGAAGGGTTTCTTTTCCTATAAACTAAAAAATTCAGAAATCTGTGGGGTACCCATGAATTCTCTGAAATCACATTCAAATTTCTCTCTCAGCTGGAAAGGCATATGGCAACACCTGCTAGCTTTCTCTCCAGGCTTCTTCAATAGCTGCATTGGGGGCATTTTTTTAATGCATCTCCAAAGGTCTCTGGATGGTTGGGCTCTATTTGGAAGTAGTGGCTCTTTCCAAAAATGGTTCCCTCTTAAAGGCTCCAGTAAGCAACCCTACCTTGAATGGTGGAGACACATCTCCATGGAAACCATCTAATCAAAAGTTACCACCCACAATTGAGTAGGTCACACCTCTATGGAAACAATCAAAAAGCTCCCACCCAGCAAAACTGAATGAGGGTTAAAGGACATGGCTTTTCTGGGGTACATAATAACTTCAAACTGGCACACCCAGGGTTTCAGAAAATGTTAATGAGAGGGACAAGACCTGACATCAGAACATAAATCAGTTCTGTTTCTTTAGGTCCTTTTGGCTTTGAGGGCACAAATCCAGTTTTGTTTGAGACAGTCATTACTGCTTACTGATAACTAGCTTTCCTTTCCTCCAAACACGTGGAAGACTAAACTGCCTGAGTTCCTTGTGTTTGAATGACCTTGGTACTACTTCTGACCAGGCTAGAAGACTTGAAGTGCTAATGCACAATTTACCTAATTCATTCTCCACCTGCTGTACAAGAAAAGGTGTTTTGGATTCTTAAGGTTTACTGTCAACTTGAAATAGAAGGGTAGTATGAACAAAAAATGTCCTTGTTGTTTCAAGTCACTCATATTTTAGACTCATTAGTCACTGCAGCACAGCCTAACTTATCCTGATAGAGAATGGTAGAAAAGAACTTAAAAGTCACAGAGTATGATGACAGAATTCTTGAATTAGAAAGAACCTAAGAGATAATCTTACAGGAAGGAAACAGAAGACCAAGTTCCCTGACACCCCTTTTTGCTCAGAGTTCTTTCTGCCCTAACAGAGTTTAGAGTGCCTTTAGTCCAGCTACATACTGAGGCATGGCTCTTATCCCTAAGACTTTATCAGGTGGTCTATGATATGTCTACTTGAATGTCTACTTGGGTACCTCTAATAATGGAAAACTTGTCATATTCCCAAAACATTCCTTTCATTTTTTTATCTGCAAATCAGTATTTAAAAAGTTTATCTTTAAGTCAATATTTTTCTTAATATATGTTCCTTTGTCCCTGCTGTTTCCTCCAGAGCCTCAGAGAATGTGTCATTTTCCACTTATGCAATTTTTGAATAATTTAAACAGCTGAACTTCCTAAGTTACCTCTCCTCCATGTCGAACACTCCCTAGTTCCTTCAATCATCCCTCACACTGAGTTATTTTCAGGTACTGTATTATTCTAGCTTTCTCATCAGGACAGGCTCAGTCTCTAAACATGTTTTTTATTTTATTTTATTTATTTATTTTGCATGGGAAGGCATCAGGAATTGAATCTGGGTCTCTGGCATGGCAGGCGAGAATTCTGCCCCTGAGTCACTGTCTCACTGCCCTAAACATGCTGTTTAAAATATGGCACCAGAAGCACACATAACCTTATTGAAAATTTCACCTTAACCCGTGTGACATAAAATGGCACTTTGACTTCCCATTTTCTATGGTGACTAACTACAGAAGTTACTAAATTTAACAAAACCAAGATGTCTCAGCTTCAATCCATCAGGTTTAAATCCGGAATCTGTCATTGAAATATTAGCTACACCCTTAGCTTGGCGCCATTCAGCAGCCGTAACTACATTCTGTCTACGGACTTATCACACTCACTGAGATAATGCTGAACTGGTCACTGCCCAGATGAAGCCCTGATTTGCAGTAATGCAGACATCAATCTGGTAGTAAAGATCCTTTGGGTTCAGGTACCCAAACATTTGCATGTTCTTCCAACCGTATGATGCAGTTTAAATTGTTCTATCCAATCCACGGGGCCATAGGAGATGGTCTATGAATTTGGTTGAATTACAAACACATGATATTTACTATATTCTAGTGAAACCATGTCACAAAATGACATATAGTCAATTTGTCAAGCTCTGCTTTTAGGAAACCCATACTGGCGACTAGTAATCACTTTTCCATTCCTAAGTACACAATTCATCCTAGAATTCTACATAAGATAACTAATATGTTTGTTGATTTAGTTACATTTTTATCCTTTGAAAACATTGGATATAATTTATCCAACATGGACTCTGTTCTCCATGGTTTTTTGAAGAAAGAAACTGTGACTTAGCAGTGTTACTTGTATACACACTCTGAGTTTCCTGAGATAAAACTTGCCAGAACCACTAGGCATAAATACTAAGGGCAGCTTGTATTCTCCTACAATTTGTTTCACTTATTCTGTTGTACATTTCTTCTATTCTTTCCTGTCTGTAAAAAACATTTTCTTATCAAAGAAGACAGGTTTGAATTAGAGGTTTAAGATTAGTATCCTATAATCTAAAAAATTCAGAAGTTTGTGGGGTACCCATGAATTCTCTGAAATCACATTCAAATTTTTTGTGAATATTTACTGTATGCTACTTTTCTCCTTTTCCTGTTTCCCTTCACTTCTCAGCATCTCCTCTTGCTCCCTCCTAAACCTTTTACTATCTTTGGTCTATAACTGGATCAGAATCTCAAAGAGGTCTTCCAAAATTTACTGGAAGTGGAAAATGTCTCATATCTTTATCCATGGTGTTCAGCAAACTCTCATTATTTACTGGAGTACTCAGTCAATTTTCGTTAAATGAATAAATGGGTACTTTACTTTTCTTCCCTCTTTCCCAAGAAAAGGGGCTACAGTTTTCTCATTCTTATGCATGCTTCAAATATTTCTTTAAAAGTGTCTTTTTTCCCCTGCTGAGCATTTTTTAAGATTTCATTTTTCTGATTTTTTGCCTCTGAACATGTTGTAGCCTTTTTTATAAATCCTATTGCTTTTATGATCTTCTCATGCTTTGTTCAGATGGATTCACATTGATTTCTCTACAAGATGCTTCCCTGACCTTAAGGGATGAAATTTATGCATAGTTACATGCTCATCAGTGGTCCGTGTCTGTGTGCCACTCAGATTTCCCTTCCAGAGAGCCTGCTGTAAGGAGCACAGTCAGCTGACCTCCTTTTGCTGCATCTTCAGATCCACTCCCATGTTCATCCCAGGCCAGGCTTCCTTCAGGCTGCCGATGGCCAAGCATAGTGAGGCCATGAGAGTCGGGCTATTCCCAGCCAGTGCTGGATTCCTTCAACGGGCAATCTTTGCTCAAGGACTCCCCACCAGCTTGGCTAAAATTGTCTCAAGCCACCCTAAGCTATCTTTCCACTTTGTTAACTCTACTCCTTAGACCTCATTTGTCTCCTGTTTGTTCTCAGATGCAACAAGCTGTGATGGGATGGAGGAAAGGAGGACAGAGATTCCAGATCTGGCCAGTTTATTGATTCTTTACCTTTGTGGTCTTTGACTTTCCAAATTCTCACTCGGGAGGATAGGGAAACCCAAGCCAAGCGCCGCTTCCATTGTCTGAGTCATCTTGTCCTTTGGGAAACCAGGGGATGATTGTCTTTTCCTTTTCTTTGGAATGTTACATTCCTTTTCATTTAGTTTGCATCAATAAAACTGACAAAATGTACGTGAGAAGATGAAGTCTACTGCTCACCCATTTCAGGATGTCTATTTCTAGCCCCACACCATGTCTACTTGGGGAAAAATGATAAAATAAAAATAGGTGATTTGAAAAGAATCAGAAATCTAGAAATCCTGTGTTTGAAAATAAATGGCTATTTTAAAATTTCCTCCGGCAAAAGGCCAGTTTTTGGCATTGCTTAAGGTAGGGCTGGTCAGCAGAAGGACAAATGCCAGAGCTAGTCAGTGAACTTACGATCCTTGGTTTTAGGAGTCAGCCCCCAAGCAAGCTGATGTGGTCAATGGGATTAAATAAATAAACAACCAGCAAAACAAAATCCAAACCACTTGAGTTTGAAGGAGTTTTCAACATGACCTTTGAAGCACTGATTATTAAAACTGAAATAATCAGAGTACAAGAGGCAACATAGTGATAAAATATAAAAGCCATTATATAATGTAAAAGCCAATATTGGGGAAAATGTAATTTAAAAAAATAAACTAGCAGTTGTGTTGCTTTTAGCAGTTGTGAGGCCATCAAAAGTGAAAATGCTCACAAATCAGGAGATCATAATACATCTAATTATGAAATCAAAGTCTTTGTTCCATATCACGTATTTCTGTAATAAGTAAACATAATGAAGTTTTGTAGTCTAAGAAATCATCTTGATGCTTCTGAAATCATTCCATTTGGGCAGCCCTCTATTCTGCCAGTGACCTACGCCTGTGGATTAATCAGGCCCTCCTCTCCAAATCCTCTGTTTCTTCTGGTCTCAGAAAAAAGATGACCTTCCTGTCCCTATACATGGGTTCATGGAATAAATCCACAGATTCAGTAAGCCATTTAATTTCTCCCCCAACTTGCTTCCTGGATATGAGTGTGTGTGACCATTTTGTGGAACTTTGGAAAGATACCAAGGGAGAAAGAAAACTCAAAACCCAAGCATTAAGATCTATTCAGATGTATAAGATGCCATAACAGGTTTCATTTTCTCACCAAAGCTCATCCTACGTTCCTGGTATTTTTGTAAATACAAATATAAGCCTCATTACCTAGAATCACACAACACACATGAACAATGCGTTAGTTATGTCTGCTTTTCTGAAATGCTTCTAACATCAAAAGCATTTGCATAGTCTGTGACTTAGGGGGTTGACTTTTCTAGATTTTGCTTTGTCCTGTTGCAGGAAAAGCAAAAGGGTTTACTTTTAGCCTAATAATAAACTGAAAGTTCAAGAAAAATAAGGAGAAAATAGTCTACTTTGTATGGGGAAAGTTGGGGGAACCCATTACAAAAAATGCTTGGATGACTTAACCAGGAAACACTCGGAGAGGAGTGCATAAGTAATGGTGTTACAGCACAGAGTAAGAAGTAAAAGTATGGACTGGGTGATCCTTTCCTGAGTTTGTCACCATCCACCACTTCCACTCCCTGCTGTCATTCTTTATAACATACTGCTGGACCATCACTTACCTAGGAAACCTTCCCTGACTAATCCTACTCCATGGTGGTTGGTCCCTTATCCACTTCTGTTTAGCACTTATACAAGATTCAATATTAGATGATCACATGCTGTCTCAAAGCATATTGTTCCCCTACACAATGCTATGGTAGTTGTGAGGATGATGTTTTCCTGATCAATGAGAATTGGGGAGGGGGTCTCCTTATAAATAGGGACTTTGTGGTTTATTGGTTTGTTTCTCTTGGCTCTCTCTCTTTTTTTTTTTTCATTTTTATCCTCCTTTGTGATTCATACTTAGTTGGTGTAAAATATGAACTAGTTGCCGGGTAGGCACCTTAGCTTCCCAGGTCACACTCCCACATCTCTATAAATCCTTGCTGCTCAGTGAGTGGTTTGAGGACCAGTGACCTCGACATCATCAGGCAGCTTGTTAGAATTGCAGAATCTGAAGAACCACCCCAGGATGCAGCTATAATCTACACTGTTAGAAGCTCCCAAGGTGACTCATATGCATATTACAGTTTGAGAAGCACTGGCTTAGGAGACACTCATCTTCCATTTCCATTTGTAATCCCAATTTATACATTCCATTCAGTTGATGATTAACTATATGTGAGGACCCAGGGCCTGGGCCCTGCCCCCTCCTGCATTATGAGAGCAAGTTATTGCATGTAGCTGCCCACATGACTGGGGCAAACATTAAAAGTTAACAGATTTTTTATTTCTTTGCTTTGTATATATGTTTTGCTATACAATAAAAAAAGCTAAAAAAATAAGTTAATAGACTCCTTGGGGTGGGGACTATGTTATTAAAACTCTCCTCCCCAATCAAATCTCATGAGACCGTGCTGAAACTCCATTATCACATCCTGTAGACCTAAGCCTTGATAAGCTGCTCCTTGGCATTCCTCTCTCTCTTTGTTGTGTGCAACACTGACTTCCATTTCCCAATCAGCTGCCATCAGGAAGAATCTTCTCCTGTTCATTAGTCCCTAATTAAACTCATGGATAACTGCATGCCAGGTGTGTCTTTGTCTTGGAGCTAATTTGGGTTGCATTTGGTGAGCCAGCCAGGAGATCAAAGAGCCACTGGCAATAAAAGACATCAGTACTGGAAAGGGAGACCTGTGAAAGGCATCAATACTCAATGGGAGACTCCTGAGGTGGAATCCAGAGATGGTCTGCAAGCGTTTACGTGGGGAGAAGTGGCTACCCTCCTAGTTGAATGCTGACCATCAAGAGAGATGGGGATGCCCAGGACTATACAGCCAGACTGTTAGTATGCCTGCAGAAGGCCACAGGGCAGTTAGGATTTCATCAAAAAAGGAGAGACGTCAGCCCACCAGGGTCATTGCATGGCCCCTGTTAGGAGATACACGTTTGATCACGGAAAAGGCCCTGGGCACTAAAGCCAAGTTCACTGCCTAAAAGAAGAACTTAAGTTTAAAAGAGACTTGTGGATAGTTCAAGCAGACTTCAAGAATGCATCAAATGAGAGGCTACAACATGTAGATGAGAATTTCAACATATTGGCATGGTGGTGTGCTAAACTAAAAAGGTGTAGCTGCCCAAGGGGGCAAATGAGGCTTTTCCTCACTTCCCCTGACTGCGATCCTGAAATATGGGATCCTGTTGATTTCTCTTCAGATGATTATGAACCCTGGATTGATTGGGATATTGAAAATGAGGAAAGGATGCCTGTTCATCCTCTTGTTCAACACAAAGTTAAGTCAGAACATATATATCACCCTCACTTCCCCAGCAGGGGAAGGTGATGCTGAGGGTGCCGCTGCTTCTGTAGCTGCCCAAGCACTACCTCCTGGCCAAAAGATCTTACTTACCATGCTGACTATACCACCACTGAATTATGTGAAATGGGGAATCAATACAGACAAAAGGCTAAAGAAGTTCTGCCAAACTGGTTATCTGTTCTTGGGACACTGTTGCAGAGGGAGTGTTACTTTCAGGGAAAAAAAAAAAGCAAATTAGTCTCAATTACCACCCATCCCAACCTCTACCAACATATACACACTATGGCTACCATTGCTAAATTGGCTTATAACTCAATGTAAAGAAACTTGGCCCAATGTGGGAGACATACCACATGCTGCTCCCCAGTGGAATATGCTAGATGAATCGCAAGGTGTACCAAGGGGACTAGGAACTAAGGATGCCATTTATGCTGTTAATTTTGTTGGACCAGATAAAAAAATCTTCACAAAAGGCATAAAAGGATGCTATCTTGCATAATGCCCCCAATCAGTGATATGGGACTCTTGTACCCATCCTTAGCCCACTAGTAGGGCAACCCATTCCAAATCCTGCCCAAATTGTGGCTGATTTAGCAGAGTCAGAATGACTAAGGCACAGAGGAACCAGAGTAAGAGCTACAGGTCATGCCTCAAGGGGACATGATGGTCCAAGCCATGTATCATTCAGGCAAGATGTGTCTGACCTTATAGCTGCCAGCACCAAAACTGAAGATATTAGTGGGTAGCCAAATGCAATACTTGTCAGGCCCTTGAGTAAATTACCCAAACAACAAAGATACACTAAACTTGAAACCAGATCAGCAGATGGGGAAGGAAACTCAGGCTGAAAGACCCAGCCCTTACAGTCTACAGGGTCCTCCACTTCTGCTGAGGAAGCCTGGCCAGGTCCTCTTCCCCTCATATAGGGGACTAGCCATGAGCCCAAAATAAGAG
>PVIY010016647.1:0-17215 GCA_004026745.1 Myrmecophaga tridactyla
CTCACCATTCCCCGAAGGGGGCTTTGCAAATACTTTTCCACTCACTGATCGAATCACTCTGGGATTCATGGGGGCGTCATTCTGGACAAACCAACAAAATCTCATGTACTACCTGAGATTCCAAGTACTTATGGTGTTCAATCAAACTATCTACACAAGTTATATCAGGAAATGCACTAGTCAAAATATAAATTTTGTACCACATAAACATTTTTTTTGCTTTAGTCTCACACATAAGGTGAAATTTTAAAATATTAATTACCATCTATTTTCAGCACCCTGCAATAATGACATTCCTTTGTTCTTCCTCATGCAAAAGCATTTTTAAAATTTGTACATTTAGTCACTATTATTATGCACTCTAGGCATTCCTAGATTATACCATCTCAATCTTTAACATCTATCTTTCTTTCTGATTTCATTTATGCCCCCAGCCCTCCTCCCTCTATCATTTTCACATGCAGCTTCATTCAGTGTTTTAACATAATTGTATTACAGTTAGGTAGCATTGTGCTGTCCATTTCTGAGATTTTGTATTCAGTCCTGTTGCACAGTCTGTATCCCTTCAGCTCCAATTACCAAAAATTACTCTATTTCTATCTTCTGATGGTCTCTGTTACCAACAAAATATTCCAAATTTGGAAAGCACTTTTGCTCAAAAACTCCGTAATCTGAAGGATTTCCTTGCCCGGATATTCTCAAACACTAATTTGATCTTCAGCCATGTTTATCCTATTTTTCCAGTGTATTCATTGATATCATTTTTTTATCAACCCTATTTTTAATTTCCAAGAACTATTTCTTGTTCTCTGATTGCTTCATTTTCATCACAGCCTGTTCTTGTTCTGAGGTGCCCTGTAAAAATAACTTTGGAGATGACTTTGCTTGTAACTAAAGATGAACTGTGCCAAAAAGGATCTTTTTGTACAAACAACATGGCAACAACAATAATAAACGATAGCCAGAATGATGACCATCTCTTATCTTCCAGACATTCCATGCTGGTGGAGCTGCAGGAAAACAGATACTCGTACATTGCTGGGACAAAGTGACACAGCCACTGTGGCAGTAACTGGCCAGTCCACTGGCTGTGATTTTCCTTTTGACCTCGCAGTTCAAGGTGTTTGTATTACAACCACCTGTACACATACAGAAGAAAGTATGGACGCAAGTTTTCAATGTGGCAACAATTCAGGTCTCTTTACAGCGATCCACATAGCCACACATCATATACTAAGGAGCAATAAGGAGCTGAAAAGATCTCAAGGATACAATGTTACATGAAAGGCAAGCTGCAGAAGCAATTTATATAGGATGCTCCCTTTTGTATAGGCAGCTATATGTTTGCATTTGCTTAAAGAAATAAAGGCGGCACGCACAAGACCTGGTGAAAGTATTTACCGATAGTGAGTAGTGTGAAAGGAGTGAAGAAGGATGAGTGGGTGGACAAGAATGGGTGGCACATTGTTTTCTCAATATTTTCTTTTTTATCTCACTTTTTTTTTTAACTGTGTGAATGTGCTTTCTATTAAATTTAAAAAGCCAAAATGTATTTAATGCATGCTATGTGCCAGGTTCTGTGCATTTAAACTTCATGCTGAGAAGCTGGAGGGAAAAAACCCAACTTATCGAGATTCACAGATGAGGAGACAGATGCTCAAAGTCAAGGGGCCAGCCCAAGGCCATGCTCATCAGTGCCCTCCCTGTGTTTCAGACACAGGCGTGTCTCACTCAAGGTCTCTGCTTGTCACCTCTAGTTTGAACCACAGTTGTTAACACTTAACAACATCCACCTTTCACTTCACCATCATATTTTTTATTTCCATTTCCCTGTGTCCCCACCCTGTCCCTGCCAAAATGAATACATAATTGCTATGTAATTGTCATTGTGGGGTAGAATCAATGCTATATATAATGTCCTAACCAAAGCAAAGAGGGCAGGGGAGAAGGATGGAATCTGCACTCCAAAGCCAGTCATTTGGATCTAGGAAAGAGAGCTGCAGTGAGACGGGTTTATTCACATGCCTCCAGGGCAGACGTTAGTTAAAAGCAATGTCACCGAATTCATTGCGCCCTGTTTAGAAATTGTAATAGGAATGACAGTATTAATATGCATTGTTTTCTTAAAATTCTAGTCTCTGCTCTGTGATGTGTGTGCGTGTGTGTGCGCGCACTAGATGGAGGGGCAGAGGGGAAGCGGCTATTGTAGTGAACATTAAAATATTCGATTTTTTCTTTTTAGATAAAGCATCAGTGGTCTTGTTAAGAATAAAGCCCCAAAGACCCAGAGTCAGGTGTAGAGGGCAGCAGTTGGTTCTGCCTGCCCAACATCCATTTTCCCTTTTCTTCTGGTCACATCAGGACCCTTTTCCCCTCCTATGAAACTCTCTTTTTCAGTCCATGAAGTGAGAAGTAGCTGCTTCACTCGCCAGCCCTTGGAGTAGCCACGTGATCAGGCTTGGCCAATCAGCACATTCTACCAACCTGGCCACAGGATTAATTCAAGGGATGTGCCCCTGGCCAGAAGCGGCCAATCAGAGCCTTTGAGATTCAGTCCCAGCCTTTTGTTGGAACCGCTGGCATTGAGAGTCTCTCTTTGCTAGGTTACCCAATTGAACATAAAGTTGGAGTTTCCATGGACCTCCAAGAGGAAAGGATCTATCTTTGAAAGAAACCAAAACAGAGGAAATCAGGACCCAGCAGTGGAGAAGACAAACCACTAATAACATTGAGCTCCTGGTTTCAGCTATGCCTGAAGCCAGAATCTCACCTGGACTTTCCAAGCATGAGCCAAAGAACTCTCTCTTATTCTTAAGCCAGTTGAGTTGAATTTCTATTATTTGCAATTAAAAGACTCCTGACCAGCTGAGCATTCCTTCAGTTTCCTTGGATTTCCAGGAGGGTAAGAAGAGAGTATGATATGCTAGGGAACTACAGAAAAGGAGATCCCTTCCATTTCAAGAATGAACTGAGCATAGAGATAGGAATTAGAAAGTTCCTTGGAAGTTTTTGGAAGGAACTTTGCATGAGCTGTAAAGTGACTTGGGTTCCAATGTGTTTGTTCACTGAATTATTTATTGTGTACCTACGTGGAGCTGTTCTAGATACTAGAGACACTGGGTGAAACAGCGAGACAAAGTGCCCCCTTTCGTGGTGCTCACGTTCTAGTTGGAGACTTAGACAATAAATACATAGATCCATAAAATAATGTCAGCTAATGGTGTCAGGAAAAATTGTGAAAGACTTTGAAATAGGAAAAAAAAATTACTGCACGTCCTTTGGAAATGCTGGGTGTTGTTGAGGGGACCCTTTCAGGTTATCTGAGTCTGTGCCTTTGTCTTTGACTCAACTATTCTACAATTCTGTAATTTGGAGAAAGTGAGAGTAATGCAAATGATTCTTGCTCATAGAGATGCAAATGATTTTTGTCCACATTCAATGGAAATGCAATGAATTTCTGCCCTCTGAAGAGATAATTCCAAACACCATGTTGTATGTCCTGTGGCTGTTAGTCCTGTACTGCATCTATTAGCAACTTCATTTCAATTCCTGACTGTCTCTACGTTGTCTTTGAATTCTCCTTTGAATCAGAATTAGTCTTACTGGTTCCTTTATTAATTCATGGGTTAAATAAAATCTTTGACAGTTATTTGCTTTATTTTTTGAATGGAGTTCATGGTGTGACCTCTTTTAACAGGGGTGAATGCTATAAGAAAACTAAAGCAGGTGAAGGGTACACAGTGATGGGTGAGGAGGGGGCTATTTTAGATGAGGTAGTGGAGAAGACCTCTCTGAGTAGGTGTTATTTAAGCAGAGATGTTGGGTCTCGGTTTTCTCATCCAGACTCTCTAGGATTGACATTTAGTGAGTTTATTACTTCTTTCAATTGAAAGAGCAGCTCTGCACTGATCTCATCAACATTCTCTTTTGACACCCATTTTGGTGACCAATAACAATAATTCAGAAGCTGGCTGACAAGGGATCAAATCCTTGTTTGCCTGCCTAGCACCTATTTTCCCCTCTTCAGGTAACAGTACCCAGGTTCTCAGCCCTTCTCCCCGCATAGTCCATGTGGTTTGGGGAGGCCCCATTACGGGGACTTGGCAGCAGCTGTGTGACCAGGCTGGACCTCCAAGAGTGTCACGTCTTCTCTGCCAAAGTAACTGGCTTTGAGCTGGAAGTGTGACGCAGGCTCGGCCAGTGAGCCCTGCCAGGACTTTTCTTGGGACTATTTTCAAAGGGATTTTTCTCTTTCCACTGGAATTGCAATGCTGGTGGGAAGTAATCCTGGAACCATCATGGAAGACAACTGAGAGATGATTGAGAAACTGAATGCTGATGACTTTGATGGAGCCCCTGGGTTAAACCATGCCTGATATCCCCCAAACCTTTTGCTTAAGTTAGCTCAAGCTTGGCTTATAGATTGCACGTGAGACTCCTGACTAATACAAACCTCAAATCCGTATCCTTTAGCAAAATACTTTAAACAAATGTGCTTCTCAGATATGACCAGTTTATGTAGGCTAGCTCCATAATCATATTGTTATTGCTTAACAATCAATAGTCTGGAGTCAATCTTTGCAATCAGTGAGAATTGGGTTCAAATGATAACTCCCACTAGTTAGTAGCGGAATGAACTGGGGCAAGCTTGATCAAGCATTCTGAGCTGTTTACCGAGCACTTTGTATGTATCAGGCTCAAGGTATGGAGTCATGAGCATGACAAAACACTGCGGTGCTTGTAGACTAGCAGGGGAATTAACTTTCCTGAATCTCAATTTCCCTCTCTGTAAAATGGAGATAAACATAGTACCTGGTTATCTATGTTGCTGTATTAAATTTTAGTATTTAGCTATTAGTATGTTTTTTGCTGCAGATGGGAGCTGAGGAAAATTCCTTGTGGTTGAGAATCCTTGCAGATTTCGACGCCTGTCCTATAAATTGGGACTTTCTTCATGTATTTATACACTAACAATTATTGATCACCTACTGTATGCCTGCCAGCTTGGAGGATAGAAAGCTTCTGGTTCAAATCCAGCTCGACCACTCTTCAGACTTAACCCTTTGATGCTTTGTTTCCTTATCATGATAGGGGGATAATAGAAAATGAAGGAGAGCACAAGTGAAAGGGAAATTCAGGATATAAAGGAGAAGTTTCAAGAAGAGAATACTACGTGAAACACAAACGCACAGTAGGCAGTTTGTGGCTGTTTGTCCTGCCGTCTCTGTTGGAAACACGGACCTGAGCCACACTTAGATTTGAGATGCTCTCCCTGCGCTGCTTGGCTGAGCTGAACTCATGCTGTTTCCTCTCTCCTTAAATATCCTTTCCTCTGGACAGGATGTTCCTGAAGGAGGCCAAGAGGCGGAACATCTCGGCTAACTTTAGTTTGCTATTTTCAGCCTCAATTTGCTCCTGGGCAAGTCAACCACGACACAGTGTCCTCCCCAGGTTGGACATTTCTTGCCTGATATTCCAGGGCTTGGGGGGGACACAAAGCCTTAAAGTCTGGCATGCATCTGGGTTCGAGAGCCTGTTGCAGTCTAAAAAAATCCCAGAGGTATTTGTTTACCTGCAGAAGGTAGGGACTAAACGGATGTGTTTCTCAAACTCCTTCTTGCTGCAGGTAGGGGGAAAAAGCATGCCTCAGGGTCGTCCCTCTAAGGGGACGGGGAGCTGATGATCACCCAGGGGCTCCTGTACCCATTGGCTGACGAGATCTCTCGGGGCCTGTGCAGGAGAGAGCCCTCAGGCTAAAGGAAAGGTGTGCTTGAGATGGGAAAGTGACAGCAGGCTAGAGCTGTCACCCCAGAAGTGGGCCAGGGGCATTTAGAATGGGGCACCAACAGCATGTGCTCCAAACTGAAAACATACATTGGCATGAGCACAGGGGCCAACTGAGAACACAGGGGAAACGCTAGTTCCAGGCAGTGCTCCATCAACAACCTCAGATAAAGGGTCCAACTCAGCTTTCAGTTTTTCTTTACACTCCATTGGCTTTATTCTTCACAGGTGGCTCTTGGCAGCTCTAGGGTTAATCCAACTAGTCAAGGAACCCTGACAGGACAGAACGATTATTTCTTAATACCTGAGCTGAGTCTCATGGCCCGATCCGAGTAACATGCCCAGCCTGCTCTCTGGCCAGGAAGACATGTCCCTCATTGACCAGACCTGAGTCACGTGCACTGTTGTGCTGATAAATGTTTAACAACTGACTTTTTGGGAAAATAAAACCTTTGATGTATAGCGTTTGCCAATTTCTGTGCTGTTAAGTACTCCACTGTGGGTGATTTCCAGTATCCAACATGGCTTCAACTGGCTTGCAGAACTGTTGTGAGTTTTACCAACAGCTCTTGTGAGCCTGGTCTGGCCTGCTCCAGCATCTGGTCTAGCCTGCTCCAGCACCTGGTCTGGCCTGCCCCAGCACCTGGTCTGGCCTGCTCTGGCACCTGGTCTAACCTGCTCCAGCACCTGGTCTCACCAGCTCCAGCACCTGGTCTAGCCTGCTCTGGCACTTGGTCTGGCCTGCTCTGGCACCTGGTCTGGCCTGCTCCAGCACCTAGTCTAGCCTGTTCCAGTATCTGGTCTGGCCTGCTCCAGCACCTGGTCTGGCCTGCTCCAGCACCTGGTCTAACCACCTCCAGCACCTGGTCTCACCTGTTGCAGCACCTGGTCTAGCCTGCCCCAGCACCTGGGCTAGCCTGCTCCGGCACCTGGTCTGTCCTGCTCTGGCACCTGGTCTATCCTGCCCCGGCACCTGGGCTAGCCTGCTCTGGCACCTGGTCTGTCCTGCTCCGGCACCTGGTCTAGCCTGCTCCGGCACCTGGTCTGGCCTGCTCCGGCACCTAGTCTAGCCTGCCCCAGCACCTGGTCTGGCCTGTTCCAGCCCCTGGTCTAGCCTGCTCCAGTGCACCGCTGGCCTGTATCCCCACCCTTGAGTCAAGGACCTAGCCACCCCAGGCACTCCACATGGACTGAGGGTGTGGAGGGGTGATTCCCCATAGGAAAGTCAAGGTTTTATTATCAGAATGAGAGTAAAAAGATATGGAGGGAGAAACCCAACAGGTGTTCATTCACAACCATGCTGTATCAGTTCTCATTTGCTGTATTAATGCTGCATAACAAATGACCTCAAAATGTCACTGGTGACACTAATGAGCATTTGTTCCCGTGCTTGGGGTCTGCAGGCTCAGGCTGGGCTCGGCCGTGCAGCTCAGCTTTAGTCCGCAGGCTGCTGGGCTGAGTCCGCACCGTATGTCCCTCCTCCGTGGATCACTGCCTGCTTCGGGCTGTTCTCAGGCCCTCCAGAGGCACGTCACACTGCACAAGGACACACTTTGCTCATGTGACACTTTCTAACATGCCATTGGCCAAAGCAAGCCACGTGGCCAGGCTTCGTCTCCGGTGGGACTGGGGCGTGTGTTCCATCCACAGCGGGTGGCCTCCAGGGCACTTGAATGCCCCGGCTAGTGGAAAACGGCTCTACGTGGGGGGGGGTGTCACTCTGCAGATCTCTCTGTTTGACCTAATGCCTTGTGGTCGTTCACCCAGGTCAGTAGGTAGAAACTGGTCTGGGTGTTTAATATTCATGTACAATGTCATAGAATAAACGATATACAATTTATCAGCCATTCCACTGATGAACTAATGGTGAATGTTTATGCTAAATCAGGTTGGGGGGCTTTTCTTCCTGCTTCACGCAGTTCTGTCATGTTCTCTTTTCCATAGCAGGGCTCAGTGAGCTAAAGCCCTAGGGAACAAATCTGGCCTGGCACCTGCTTTTGTAAATAAAGTTTTACTAGAACCCAGCCGTGCTCATTCATTTGCACGTTGTCTGTTCCTGCTTTCTGGCTCTTTCAGCAGAGCTGGGTCCTCGAGACAGAGACCGATGGCCCTTATCTTACTTTCTGGGTGGCTAAAACAAATACCATGCAATGGGCTGGTTTAACAACAGGAATTTATTGGCTCCCGGTTTTGAGGCTCAGAGAACTCCAGAGCAGAGATGTGAGCAGGACGATGCCTCCTCCCGATGACAGCAGCTGCTGCTGCTGCCAGCGAGCCTTGGGTCCTTCCCTCCCCCGTCGTGTGGCTCTGAGCAGGCTGACCTCAAGCGTCTGCACCTCCCAGGTGGCCCCTCTACAAACCCTCCAGGCACAGGTGTAAGGCCCATCCGGATGCAGGTGGCCACACCTTAACAAAACGTAACATCTTAACATCTACACCCACAAGAGCGCATTAAGATCCAGAGCTTGGTTTTCTGGAGTCTATAATTCAAACCACCCTCAAAGCTTAAAAAATATACCCCTCACCCTTCACGGAGAAAATGTGCTGAACTTTGTTCCATAGGATAGAATTCTTCCTATGGTTTTGAAATGCTAAGAAAGAAAAGGGGGAAAAAATAAGTAAAAGGGAAGTATGCGTTTTTAAGATTTCAATAGCTATTGCCATAATTCTTTCCCAGAAGTTAGTATGTTAATTCTTCATGAATTCTTAAAGTTCTACATGCCTAAAAAAATAAAACTAAATACAGAAGTGTAAAAAGAAGAAATCCAGCTCCCCCACGGCCACAACTGTTATCCATTTTGATTTTTGTCAATACTGACACAGCACTCAGACTTTTGCAACTTTTTGGTATAGAAAAAGCTTTTAATGATCCCAGTCAAGACAATCAAAACACACACACGCACACATGCTCATAGATATTTCCACTTCCTCCTTTTTTAAAAAACAAGAATGGGATCAGTTTATTCTTGTAGCTTTTATCCCTGAGATGGCTGGAATGAGCTCCGCCTGCTTGCTGATAGCTCGTGCTGACATGGAGGGGTCCCGGCAGGTATCTGGACACAAACATCCTAGCAACCGCCACCCTTAGCAGCATTTTAGCCTGACAGATTGAAATTAGGATCTGTGCTAGTGCTGATAAGGCTGCGATAATGGCGCATTCCGATGTCCTCTGTCCCCTAAGAGCCATTTTCACAGGCCTCGGATGCTTCCCGCCATCCAGGGGCTTCACCGCCCATTGAGTTAAAAATACCAAGGGCTTGTGGTGGTCTCCCAGGCCCCAAACGGGCCGCCTCAGCCCGTCTCTGAGCTGCTCGCCCCCCACCCCCGTGGCCTCTACCTTCTTTCACTTCCTTAAAGTGGCACCAACCCCTTCCGGGCCTGGGTTAGCCAGAACTCCGTCGGTTACGAGTGGCAGAAACCCCTCCCAGCGGGTCCAGCCCAGGAAGAGCACCGGCTCCCGGGAAGCCTCTGTGGGCCGCCCCTCCTCGCCTCTGTGCTGCTTCCATCCTCAGCCTCTCCCAGAGGAGACATTCCCTCCATTTCCATCCTAAGTGGTGTGGCCGCCCGGGTTAGCTCCCACTTCCCAGATGCACCAGGAGAGGCAGCTGGAGTAGCGTCCCCGGAACCAGAGGGGCCAGTCGGGGGCAGCAGGGGTCCCGGGTCCCCCAGTCCCAGGCTCTGTGCCCACACCCTCCCCCACCTCCTGTGCAGGAGGGGGAGTCTGCAAAGTCCAACCAATCCGTTGTTGGGGAGTTTCCCAAATAGTTTGCTAGAAGACTGTGCTGAAGAATGTACTAGAAGGTCACGCTTTTGCTGGAAGGAAAATCCCAGGTGACCACATGAGTCCTCTGAGTGCGGCCCCCTCTGCCTGCAACCCCTCGCCTCTGCTCAGCACAACAACAGGTCAGGCTTCGCAGCTTTACTGGGAGAGGCAGAAAGCTGGAAATGGCGCGAACATCTACGGACAGATGATCAGGCTGCGGTTCTCAAAATCTGTTCCGCAGGCGCTGGGCGCAGCGTCTCCTTGACTTGTCAGAAATGCAAATTCCCAGGCCCCCTCCCAGGCCCATGGGCTCCGAAACCCTGGGGCTGGGCCCAGCAGGCCGTGCTTCACACCCTCAAGTTTAATCACTTGCTCCCAATAAAATAATTTATACACAGACAATAGAATACTGTTGGATATTTTAGTTCCACAACCCAGTTGAACAGAGGCATGGAATTTGGATAAGAGGAAGTTGTTCATTGGTTACACAAGCAGCAATCATTCCTGCTAACCCTGTCCGTCCCTGAGCTTGTTCCCTGGCAGCCACTGCAGGTCCCTCAACAGCCTTTCTCAAAACTCTTCTCCCTTGTCTAGATTTTCCAGGCTTCTCTTCCTTCATCGAAAATAGGGCTGTTACGTGAGCCCAAATCTGCTGAGCTGGTCCTGGGGAAGCCTCTTTTTTTCCTTCCCAATATAAATAGGGACAGAGGCAGCTGGCAAGCCTTTCTCCGTTCCCATCTTGTCTGGGCATGGAGGTGATGCCTGAGAGTGAATCAGCCACCTTGCTGGAACGAAAACCAACAAACCAATCGTATTAAAGGCGGCGCAGCGGGACATGTCGACACAATACAAATTAACAGAACAAAACAAACCCTTAGAACCGTACAACACAAAGCATGAACCCCTAATGTAAAGTAGGAACTTTACTAATAAGATAGTAATATTGGTTTAGCAATTGTAGCAGATGCGTCCCACTAATGCAAAATGCTAACAACAGAGAAAGCTGCGCGTGTGTGGAGGTGGAGGGTAGGACTCTGCACTTCCTGTGCGATTTTTCCGTAAACCTACGACTGGTCTGAAAAATAACTGATTTTAAAAAGATGATGCAGAAGGAAAGTAGAAGGAGCCTGAACTTTTCTGCCCTTGTTCAGTTTCTATCACACAGGCCTTGGGCTGACATTTCTTGATTTCTCATCTGTGGGAGCAAAATAAATGCCTTTGGTTTTGGCTTCCCTATGTTAGATTATCTGTTACTTGCAGCCAAATACCTGTGCAATACAAGCAGTGTCCAGGGCCTGCAGCTTTTCAGACCTTTTTTTGAATAATCTGAGAAAAAGAAAGGGCCAATGCATTGACTCCAAAATGCGAACACAAACACACAAAAAATGGAAATGAATGTGACTATAACACATAATCTTATGCCAAGAAGCCATGGCCTATGGCAAGTCAAATGAATAATAAGCAAGTAATTTAAATTTCAAGCATAATGTCATTATCTACAGCATATATATTTATAAACAAAGTATATACGTAAATATGTTGGTGGGATATCTGTACATTTGAAAATCTTTGATAAGATCTGAGGTGGGAGAGTCTAAAGTCAAGGGTCCTTAAAATAGCTGTGCTTATTACACAATGATTATGTGTTCCAGGGTCATTATAGGACAACTCTTTAGAGTTAGATGAAATGTATTATACTATAAATAAATTGAAATATCCAAGTATTTAAGATGAGAAAACTGCCAAAAGGAGCCCTCTGCACAGTTAGACTGAATGATTACCCTCTCTGGAATTCGGGCTCTCCGGGGGCAGTCACCGTGGGCTGTCTACAGGACCAGGCTGCGCCTTCCTCTGAGTGAGTTAGGCCATTACTGTGTTGCATTGCCTGCCACTCATAGCCAAAATGAATCCTAATTGAGTCATAGTTCTGTTTGTCCTAAAATTACTTAAATAATTTAAAAATATTATTGTGGTGGTTACACAACTCAGTACAATTGGCCAAACTCATAGAAGTTTTATACTTCTTAAAAATGCTTACTTAGAACAGATGAATTTTATTGTATGTAATTTACACCTTGACAAAGTTAGGGAGGAAAAAAACCTACAACAAAAAAGTATATTTTTTTGAAATGCAAAGAAAAAATATCTATGCCTGCATTACTTTAGTACAAAGACAAAATAAAGAAGGAAACTTGCATGTTCTTTGCATGATATGTCTATAAGTCTGGGTTTTTGTGTTTTTTTTTTTTTTTGGGGTGCATGGTCCGGGAATCGACCCTGGGTCTCCCGCATGGAAGATGGGCATTCTAACCAAGCCTGGGTTTTTTGTTTGTTTTATCACTGAAAAATAATAGATATTGTATATGAAGAATATTCAGACTGTAACATAAAGTTACATACTTAAAAATACAAGTCCTGGACCCTCTGGCCAGAGTCATTCACAGTTTGTAGTTTCTTGTGTGCATCGCAGACATCTTTATACCCATACAAATGTAACTGCAGTGCGGACAGCGGGGATATTTTGAGGATATTAGAAATATGTTTGTCCTACCAAGGTAAATCAGAATACAGGTGTAAGGGTGACATTGTTGGTATTTTAGAACTTCACCTACTGTGTGAGACTAAAGGAAGAGAGGCCCGGGTTGTAGGAAACCTAAAGGTCTGCTCTTGTGAAGCCTGTTTTTGCACAGAGAAGCTAAGCCTACCTGTAGCTCTGCCTAGATATTGCTAACTACCGGTTTTGCCAAACCTCAACCAAAACTGTTCCTGCCAAACCTAGGGAACACCTAGGGCTCTATCTGAGAGTCTACAAAGGTTCCATGCACTAGGGTAAATCTCCAAAACCTACAACCTCCAGATGGGTTACTAGGCCGGATAAGTCCTGAAATGCAGAGGGCCCAGCCTCTCCAGAACATCAGCTAGTTCCATCTCCCTCTCCCGTATTATCAACAGCCCTTTCCCACATGAAAAAGTTAGAATGGGCAGAGCTCAAACACCCCTAAGAGTGGGAGAAAGATCAAAGGAGGAGGACTTATAACCGAGAAGACAAGATTTAACAAATGAGCAGACTGCTGAATCACTATATTGATATTTCTTTCATCTCCAGTGTCTTAGAGCAACTGGAAGGAAAAACCTAAAACTGTGGAGCTGTGGCTCATACCAAACTCTAAAGTCTATTCTGTAACTACATGTTACAGTGTACTTTGAAATTTATTGCTTTTTTGTATATATGTTATATTTCACAATTTAAAAAAATGTTAAACTAGGAAAAAAAAAAAACCAAAAAAACATTGGTGGTAGAACGAAAGCACTCTACGGCTCCAAGCCCAGGACCATCCATGGAGAATGTATGTCCCCGGCTCCTGGCCACCTGCCGGAAGCCCTGGGGGATAAAAGGTAAGCAGCTTTAGCCCGGTACAGGTGCCCCCAGGGAACCAGGAGCAGAGTTTAAGGGAGTCTGTTTACTGTCTCCTCACTTACTTTTTTTTTCCTTTTTTTTTGTATGCTGTATGGCAGGGTCACATTTCGTTCTTTTTCCATGTGAGTTTCCCCTTATTGCAGCACCATTTGTTGATTTTTGTGTTTGTTTGGTTTTTCATTTGTTTGTTTGGGAAGTGCATGAGCTGGGACTCGAACCCGGGTCTCCTGCACGGCAGGTAAGAATTTCCACCACTGAACCACCCTTGTACCCTCTCCTTACTTCCCTTTGCGCTTTCATCTACTACCCGCACCCCACAATGGCCCTGCTGCGGCTCCAACCTTACAAGGTAAAGGCACTCTTGACTTTTACTGTGGCTCAGAGCCCAGGGGGTCAGGACCTCTGGGCACCCCAGAAAAGGGCAAGTTGAGATAAAGGCAAACATAATTCTCCTTTAATCAACTCAGAAGAAAAATTTAAACATCTAAATGTTTACACTTTATGGTCCCAGGAAATCAAAAATAAAAATATATAAATTTCAAACATATTTTTCCATAAAGTACAAAAGAGTGATCAATAAAAAGCTTAATGCATAAACATGTAATATACATTAGGACAAACTGTTGTCAGGGGGAATTGGAAGGTTGAAGGATCAAAGGGGACAAAGTAAAAATTTCATCCCATTGTTCAGGTATAATTTGATCGCATAATTTGATAGTGCAAAATCAAGTTATTATGGTATTGATATTTCATTGGAATAATTTAGGAGCTATGAAGCTCTTTTACAATGTCAATATTTACAGTATGCAAAAATTACATCTTTTTCAGTTATTTAAATTTTTTTTTTAAAACTGTGCAAGTGTTTACATTGTTTTGAAAATTCATCGTTTACATAGTTTTGAAAACTGAGCAAAAAGCTTTAAGACACTGAAGAGAGAGGAAGGGGCTGCCCGGAGCCCTGGTTTTCCGGCTTAGTGGGCTGGGATGGGGACGGCGGGTGACCGTTGCATGGAGAAGGGGGGCTCAGGGAGTGGGGGTGGCAGGTGAGGCGGCCCCCTGATGAAGGACGGCCGGGGGCAAGGGTGGGCAGACAGCACAGTCAGCACTCCTGCCCACTAAGGGGTTGTGGGGAACGGGACAAGGGGTCCCTGCAGCAAAGTTGCAAGTGGGCAGCTTTGGCAGAGTGCGGGGGAGGTGGTGGTAAAGGCTGGGCTTCTGCACCGGCTCAGTTGGGGCTCAGGTGAGGCTCAGCCAGCGGGGAAAGCATGCGGCTCAGCTGAACAGGTGCCAGGGGACAGCCCAGGGCTGAGATGCAACGGACACCCAGCTAGAGACCAGCAGAAAGCCGGGAGACACCCCTGTCCTCAGTTTCACAGCCCACAAGCCACCCCTTTTCTGATCATCTTGCAGAAGTGTTGGGAAGAGGTGATGCTCTGAAAGGTTTGCTATTCACTTGACTTCTCCGAGCAAAGCCTGAAGTGTCCAAATAAACTGTTTAAAGTGGTGGCTCTCACCAGCGCTTGAATATGGCATCATCTTGCAGAGCTTTAAAAGAATGCACATGCTTGGATTTACCCCAAGAGATTTTTATTTAATTGCTCTGGTTACAATCTGGGCATCAAGGTTTTAAAAAGAAACAAAAGAAAACACAAGGCACTCCTCAGGGATTCTAATACATGGTCAGGATTGAAAGCCACTGGTTTAAAGAATCAAGTGATCTGGGGTGGGCCATGGTGGCTCAGCGGCAAGAACGCTTACCTACCATGTCAGAGGACTCGGGTTTGATTCCCGGTGCCTGCCCATGTAAAAAAAAAAAAAAAAAGAATCAAATGATCTAACCCTATTTCTTTTCTCTGCCCTGCTTCTCAGTGGAGGAGGGGACACCAATCTGCTTAAAGAGAAATAGGGTCTGTGTTTTCTGTACTCACCTGCGTTTAGCGTGAGTCCATTTATAACAATCAGTACAAATGTGCACACGGGGCAAACACAGCAGGCTGTGCTGATGGTGCAATACACAGAAGTACCTGGCCAGTGGAGCAAGAGGGAGCTAAAATCCAGTTCGGCACTGTTCAAGGAGGAACCTTTTCCTAATTTGCCTTTCAGAGGTGAACTTTTAAAATTCGCCTAAAGATCCCCATAAACTGGAGGAGGTGGCTTGCAAAAATATATATAAACTGGACATCTTTTATTTTTCTTTCAAGTAGGAGCTGGCCAGGGGCTGCAGTCTTTGGGCATGGTCCAGCCTGCAGATATGTTTGATTAGGTCCATGCAGTATTTTCATGCATAGGAAAATTTCATGTAAAAACCCAAATTTCCAATTCCTTTCAAAGAAGAGAGGACTTGGGAATGATAGGTCTTCATTCCTGGCAACAAAATGCTGCTGCTGGTGGATGAGGTATATACTGTTCTTTTGCCACAGTCCCCACCATTCCCTATTGCTACTCTGCTGGGTTTCCTCATTTGCTTTACCTGCTTGGCTCCTATAGGAGGTGCTATACCATCCCACACCTTGCTTTTTTCATTCAACACTATCTCTTAAAGATTATTTTACATGTACTTTGCCTTGCCTTTTAAACGTCTTCACAGTGTTCCTTTGTACGGCTATACCATCTCTTGCATAGAACTTTCCCTATTAATGGACATTTGCATTGCTTCCAATCTTTCACTACTACAAACAGTGCTCTAAGGAAATGTCTTTGCTCATGCTTCAGATACAAGCAGTGTCCTGCTGGAACTGCCTTGTACTTGCTCCAGAGAGCCAACTGTTAAAAATTTAAACTTGAGCACCAGTGGTTAAACTGTAATAGCTTGAAATCAACCCCAGTAGGAATACTGACACCATGGCAATTGGCACATGCCACAAACTGGGAAACTCTCATTTTATGGAGAGGAGGTTTGCCAGCAGACCTTTGCCAAAGGGAAGTCTGAAAGGTTCCAGTGGTCAGGAGTCAGAGGGCACTGCCATAGCACCAAGAAATCAGAACAGACCTTGTCCAGAAGGGAGGAGGTTGGTGGCCCAGGGACCTGTGCTGGTATGCAAGGATGTCTGTCCCCTAGGAAAGCCATGTTTTAGTCCTAATCCCATTTTGTACAAGCAGCCCTGTCTTCTGATCCCTATTCAGTACTATAGGTTGAAACATGATTAGGTTAACTCCACGGAGGTGTGACTCACCCAGTGGGGGTACTGAACTTGATTAGGTGGAGCTGTCACTCCACCTATCCCACCTATCCCAGGTGGGGCTTGATTAGTTTACTAGAATCCTTTACAAGAGGAAGCACTTTGGAAAAAGCTTGAGAAAGACACCGCCACGAGAAGCAGAGAGTCCACAGCCAGCGACCTTTGGCGATGAAGAAGGAGAATGCCCCCGGGGAGCTTCGTGAAGCAAGAAGCCTGGAGAGGGAGCTAGGAGACGTCACCATGTGCCTTTGCAGTCGAGAGAGAAACCTTGAACATCGTCGGCCTTTCTTGAGTGAAGGTACCCTCTTCTTGGTGCCTCAATTTGGACATTTTTATAGACTTGCTTTAATTTGGACATTCTCATGGCCTTAGAACTGTAAACTTGCAATTTACTAAATTCCCCTTTTTAAAAGCCATTCCGTTTCTGCTATATTGCATTTGGCAGCTAGCAAACTAGAACAGTGCCTTGGGCACTGAGAATGGATAACTGATTGAGTTCTCCCCCAGTGTATGGAACACTTTGAAATAAAACCAGGACACTATGAGGCGACCCTTACTTATACAAAGTGGCAATCTTTGATCTTTGTTTAATGCCCCAATGTAACCTGTCATTGGGAGATGCTATTGTCGAGAGCTGAGCCCAAGAAAAAGGATTCCTCTTCTGTTTGCAGAAGGGACCAAGCAGGAAAATGGATGCAAACATTTGGAGAAGCATAAAGCAGTCTTCCAAAAACTTAGGTAAAAGAGAATCCCCACATGATGATATGTGCTACATTAATTGCTGCCTTTCCTAGGAAAATGCAATCCTTCCTGGCCCTGGCATAGTCACTGCAGCACTCGGTGCCGTGTAACCACACTGCCCTAACAACCATTGCTTCAGGCCCCCAGAAAAGCAAGGAGCCAGGGGCTGGGAAAAGTAAAAAGGCCCCACGGTGATTGATGAGAGCATCTGTGGAGGTTAAAGAGGCAGTTTGGCCTCATTTAATTGTCAACGCTTGTTCTTTTACCAGCAAGAATTATCATGCCCATTTTTGTGTAATGCACACTTGATATGAAAAATCCAGAAAACCA
>PVIY010016647.1:17315-39942 GCA_004026745.1 Myrmecophaga tridactyla
AGCAACCAGGGTGCACTGTGATCATCGCCCAGGGCGGGGAGGGGCGGGGAGCTGGGCAGGAACGCGGGTTTAAACCAACTTCCCCAAATGTAGGTTCACCTGCTTCCTGCAGCGGATCAAATGAGATGCAGGGCAGGGGCAGTGCGTGGCCAGGGAGGCCCCTCACAAGCGGTGATGACTCTGCTGGTCCTTAGGGCGCCGGCCTGGGCGGGGCTGCCCACCACCCATGGGGACACCGTGCGGGAGCCTGAGGCAGGGAGGCAGGGCCGCCCCCAACACTTACCCTGAAGAAATCAGGTTAAGACAGTCCACGAGAGGGGCCGAGGACAGGGAAGAGTTCAGGAAGGGCAGGCTGCGAGGACTCACTTTAGGCGGCCCCATCAGGCTCCTCCTGCCTGTCCCTCCCCTTCTCTCACCACGGGAGAGGCTGAAAGATGGCCCTCGGGATTGTCACAGGGAACCGGGCCCCCTTCCATCCAGGAAGTGCTCCCAATGGCTGCCACACGGTCTCCAACAGAACTGAGCGCTGAAAATCAACCGTAATTCTGGTAACCCTATTTTGGCATTTCTCCTCGTGTTTTTTTTGCTTTTGTTTTTTCCTATAAATGAGAGCCTCAAAACATGGAAGTGGCTTGGGTTTCTCTCAAACTACGAGAGGCCCTGTGGGCCACAGGCATCTGTGTTTTAGCTGAGAACTGGCCTACTTCCCACCCCACAGCTTCACTCCAGCTCCAGCTGTCAGCCCCAGATTGAGCTGGAGGTGGAACCTCTAGAAGGATGGTGTCTTGGGTTGGGTTCCTCTGGAAGCTTCTAGAAGATTCTAAGGCACGTAGTACACACTGCTAATTGACCTCGTCTGAGGGGTGAGCACCAGGGGTACAGCTCTCCAGCACTCTAGCCTACTTGGGACAAGGTCCATATGTTCCAGAGACAGCTCTCAGTGGAGAAACATGAGGGCTTGCAGTAGAAACCCCCAAACCCCAGGGGGTCATGCTCTATGCCCATCTCTGACTTTTAGGGGGGCTCTTGTAATTGCAGTCATTCAGGAACCTTGGCTCATAAGCAGCTGAGATCTTGAATTGCTGATGACCCAACCACAGGGAAAGAAAGCCGTCCTGGACAATCTCAAGCCAGCAATTAAATGCTCTGGCCAGGAGCATCTTCTACTCACAGCACATTGGCCAGAGTCACTCACGTGGCCCCACCCAGCAAGGGGGCGAGGAAGAGCCTCCCATCTGAACCTGGAAACATTTAGCACACAGCACTAAATACGACTGCTACCACAGCTCCCCTGCGGCCTGCATTGTCTACGAGGTGAAGCCCAAGCCCATATGACGTTCTTGTGAGCAAGAACGAAGCTGCTTTTGTGCTAAACCTCTAAGATTTAGGGATTATGCATTAATGAGCTGGGCAGTGCCCTCCCTAATGAACAAGGCCTCTCCCACTCAGGGGTGGGGTCCACGTCTTGAAAGCCATGTTTGCCAGGCAGCTTTATCAGGGATAATGGGGATCATTTGTTCTCCCTCTGACATCAGCATTTATCTTTCGATTTATTCGGAATTTGGGTGAGGAACGGGGTATTTCTTATCAGGACTCCCAAAATCCCAAGCACAAAGGAAGCCTGAATAATAGCAGTGTTGTTATGATGGTGGAAAAAAAGGCAAACAGGTTTGGAAACCTATCAAAGAACATTGATGAGATTGCACCATTGTTTTCCAGACAAAGGAGGTAATTGAACCATTTTTTAATGTCAAGACCTAAATCGCCTAGAGAACAATGTCATATATCACAGGCAATAAGCAACAGCCCTGGACGTGTGTCGATCCCTTTCAACATAACAGCGCGGAGGACGCTGGCTTGACATTCTCCACTTGGAAACCGCTTCCAAACCGTGGTGGAGGGAGCATCTACCTGAGCAGGGCCGTGGCTGTGTGTCTTCAGTCACTCGGGCTTCCCGTCTGGGAGCCTGCCCTTAACCTTGTTTCAACCCATCAGAAATGCTCAGGTTACAATTCCCACCCCAGCTGCGTTAATTAATGATGATGATCAGACTTAATGGAAAGGAGAATTCGCAAGTCATTCCCTGGTCAGTTCGGCAGAAAGGGAGAGTGCTAACAGGGCTAGGGGCCTGAGGTGGGGTGCTCACCTCGCCACCATCCTATCCTGAAACACGGCCCTGGGGGCTGCTCTCAGCGCCTGGGGGGTTGATCTTCTGCCTGCATAAATCAGATTTCACAACTGGACTTCTCCTACCAAACAGAACCCTCAAGCGGTATAAGGCTGGGTCCAGAAAATCATCACGAGCAAAAGCAAGCAACAGAGAGGCGTTCAGGCTGGCTGCGGGCAGCTGATGTGACGGCTCGTGGGCCTGGATCCACGGAAAGGTGGGCGCACGGACGGTTTGACTCAGGGACCTGGTAACTTCATCGAGATCTAGGTTTCTTTCCATGGGTCTGGCCAGTCTTCTGGGACAGCAGTTATAAACAGATCTGGCTCCCCACCCCTGATAACAGCGGCTGCCCCAGCTCCAGAAGCTACATGATCCCTCAGAAACAGTCAGGGAGGGGGAGAGAGGGTGCCTGAGAACTTTCTGTCCTGAAACACAAAGAGGTTCCTCCACCAGAAGGACCAAGCCCCTTTACTGGCTTAAGTTGGGTCACATGTCCATCCCTGACCTCATAAGGGTGGCGGGAGCTTAGCTTATGTGGATTAATTTAGGTTTCTGCAGCACACCCTTTCCTGGAGCTGGATGTGCACTCAGCTTTCCCCAGACACATGGGCGGTGCAGGGTGGCATGGCGATCAGGATGAAAATCTGAGCATTTTCCAAGAAAAGAGGCAGAGGATGTTGGGAAGCTACTACAGCATCTTCCACTAAGCCTAGGAAGCATTTCAGCAGAGGGGTAGATCTCTGCAGAACATCAAAGGATCATTAAGGAAAGTTCTTGAGTGAAAAAAGCATTTGCAGAAAATTATATGTATTGTGTTCTAGTTTGCTAGCTGCTGGAATGCAGTATACCAGAAATGGAATGACTTTTAAAAAGGGAATTTAATAAGTTGCTCGTTTACAGTTCTAAGGCCGAGAAAATGTCCCAATTAAAACAAGTCTATAGAAATGTCCAATCAAAGGCATCCAGGGAAAGATGCCTTCGTTCAAGAAGGCCAGTGAAGTTCAGGAAGAGGGCACATGGTGAACACAGGCAGTTTCTCTCTCATCTGCTAACTTCTTCTCCTGGCTTCCTGTTTCATGAAGCTCCCCGGCAAGTGTTTTCCTTCTTCATCTCCAAAGGTCACTGTCTCATGGACTCTCTGCTTCGTGGTGCTGCAGCATTTTCTGCTCTCTCTGAATCTCTCATTCTCCAAAATGTTTCCTCTTTTATAGGACTCCGATAAACCAATCAAGACCCACCCAAATGGGTGGAGCCATGTCGTCACCTAATCCAGTTTAACAACCACTCTTGACTAAATTACATCATCCAGGGAGATGATCTGATTACAGTTTCAAACATATAGTATTGAATAGGGATTATTCTGCCTTTATGAAATGGGATTTTGATTAAAACATGGGTTTTCTAGGGGACATACATCCTTTTAAACCAGCGCATATAGTATTTACATTTTCTTATTTATGTTGAAAACATGCAACAAAAGTGTGGTGTATTTTCTCTGGTTAGGTTTTAAATTACTATGATTATATTTTTCTATCTATGTGAAAAGTACTTATTTTCTATAATTATGTATATCTATATACTCACATACTAAGATTTCTGGAAGAATCCACATCAAACTTATAATAATGGCTGTGCTGGTTTGAAACTGTTGTATACCCTAGAAAAGCCATGTCCTTTAATCCTGATTCAATATTGTCAGGTAGAATCTTTTTGATGAAGTTGTTTCCATGGAGATGTGACCCAGCCAGTTGTGGGTGGGACCTTTTGATTCAGTGGTTTCCATGGAGATGTATCTCCACCCATTCAAGGTGGGGCTGCAGTTCCTCTAAGAGGGAACTGTTTTGGAAAAAGCTTCAGAGCTGACGCATACAGAGACCTTTGGAGATGAAGAAGGAAAACACGCCTGGGGAAGCCTTTTGTAACAAGAAGCCGGGAGAGAAGGCCAGCAGATGTTGTCCTTGACTTCCAGCTGAGAAACCCTGAACATCATCAGCCCTTTCTTGAGTCAAGGTGTCTTTCTCTGGAAGCCTTAGTTTGGACATTTTTAAGGCCTTAAAACTGTAAACTTGTAACCTAATAAATTCCTTTTATAAAAGCCGTTCCATTTCTGGTATGCTGCACTCCAGCAGCTTTAGCAAACCCTAACAGTGGCTATTTCTGGGAAGGGTCCAAGACTGGGAACTGTGGTCTAAGACTATTTTAGATTTACCTAGAAGAGCGGTCCTCAACCAGGGGTGATTTTCTGCCCTGCAGGGAATATTAGGTGATGTCCACGTGTGATTTTAGCTATCACCACTGGGTGAGGTGGGGTTGCTGCTGAAACATAAGGTGTAAAGACCAGAGATGCTGCTAAACATTCTACAGTTCACAGAACAGCCCCCCAACAAAGAATTAGCCAGCCCCAAATGTCGGAGGTGCTGAGGTTGAGAAAACCCGCTCTAGAATGTTTGTTTTATTTTGTATAAGGAGATAGGATTCAAGCATTACTTGTGTAATTAAAATTTGTTTTTTTCAAGCAAACATATGTGGGAGATGCCATGATACCCCACCCCACACCCCCCTTCGAGGCCCAGGCACTTATTGCCTTCAGCTGTGCTGAATGTTGGCTGTCGATGGCTCACAGCCAAATCCCTCTTTAAAAATTGCCCTCTGCTGAAGGAAACTGCCTCACCCAAGATTACACATCTTCCTGAAGACCGCCTATATCCTTGAGAAATCTCAGCACTGTTGACATTGTGGGATGATACTTTTTTGTCCTGGAGAGGGGATGGGCATTGTATTCGTTTACTAAATGCTGCTGGAATGCAGTATAACAGAAATGAAATGGCTTTTAAAAGAGGAATTTATCATGTTACAAGTTTATAGTTCTAAGGTCATAAAAATGTCCAAACTAAGGCATCCAGTAAAAGATACCTTGACTCAAGAAAGGCACGTGGCTGGTGCCTGCCGGTCCTTATTCCTTGTTCTTTCAGCTTCTGATGCCAGTGGTTTCTTCTCTAAGGATCTGTGAGCCTTCACTTAGCTCCTCCGGGACACAACTCTGGGTTCTGGCTTGCTTAGCATCTCATGAGAAGGCACGTGGCGATGTCTGCTGGACTCCAAATGTGCCCTTCTAGGCATCTGCTCTCTCTGTCGGCACTCCAAGCATCTCCAAACATCTGCATCTGAAGTTTCTCCAAAATATATCCCCTTTTAAAGGACTTCAGTAAACAAATCAAGAGCTACCTTGAATGGGTGGAGTCACATATCCAGCTAATCAAAAGGCCACACCCACAATTAGGTGTGTTACATCTCCCTGGAAACAATCCAATCAAAGTTTCCACCCCACAATATTGAATCAGGATTAAAAGAAACATGGCTGCCCCTGCAAGACTGAATCAGGAAAAGGGACAAGGCTTCTCTGGGGTACTCAACAGCTTTAAACCAGCCCAGGTTCACCCTCGGCATTACAGGACACTTAGCAGCATTCTGGCCTCTACCTATTAGATGCCCAGTGGCTCCCTTCATCCAGCTGTGACAGCCAAGCATGTCTCCAGCCATTGCCAGCTGTTCTGGGGGAAGGAACTGTTCCTTCTCCCTCCTTAGGAACCTGTGTTCACTGCCTGGTTGATGCAGGGATACAAAGGCCCCACGTCCCCGCCTCCATTCAAAACATCTCTGAGGGCCATCCCAGCTTTCCGGCTCCACTGGGAGCAGCTGAGACCCTTGCTGCAATTGCATCAGAGTTCAATTTCTCCTTTTGCGCAAGCTTGCTTCCATTGCCCCTTCACATGGGTTGTTTCCAAGAGCACTCCCCAATAAACATCTCCCATGCAGAGCCTGTTTCCCAGGGCAAGGTCAAGCTTAAGGCTCAGAGGGGTGAGGTGACTTATCCAAGGTCCCACAGCAGCTGTGATACAGAGCTAAGAAGGTGACCCATCTGCTTACTCCAAAGACGATGCCTGTGAAAGCTTTAAGCTTTGTGGGCTTCTTGCACCATTGAGCTCTGCTGACACCAGGCCTTCTCAGCGAGTTCTGATTTCCTACCCCACACATACTTCTACAATTGAAGGAACAGAAGAAAATTCATAGAGTGCTCAACCTGATGGTGTTGTCTCAATTCCTTCTCTCTGTTGTTCTGAAGATACAGATCTTAGAGCCCGGCCTGTCTGTGGATACTCTTGACTTATTCGTGGGGAGCAGATCCCCATGTAGAATTTAAACTACAGGTACCAAGAAGAACTGCCTCAAGGCCTTCAGAAAACGTTTTTCTTTGGATGAACACATGGACGGAAGATCAAGAGTCCACATAAGTCTTGTGGCAGGAACAAGGCCATTCTGCAGGCGATGGCCCATTTCTCTGTGTCTCTGCACTGGGCAGAGTTAGGGAGGGCAGGGGACAGGGCTGGGCACGGGGTGCTGGCTGGGCCTGTGACAGTAATCACAGTGAGCTCAGCCACCGCCGTGTGCCTGGCCCCATTGCTTTATATATACTCGTATTCACATTCATATATACATATACACACCATAGAGCATATCACACTATGTATATTAGTATATTGTATTTTTTCTATATTTTAATATCTTATAATTGATATATAAATGGAATTACATTTATAGAAATTAAAGCATTAAATGTATATGCAAATTAAATATATATAATTGCTGCATATTATACACATGCATATTATAGAATGTATGTATTATACACAACCCCTCTTAGTGGCTGGCATTGCTGGCTTGGAGTCCAGCCGGTCTGAGTGGAGCCTGTGCCCTGAACCGCCCCGTCCTGGCCTCTCAGCTTACGGGCGCCTTGACCCCAAGCCGAGGGGAGCCGCGGCGGAGAAAGGGGTCGTTTTCTCCGGCCTGCGGCGTCTGGGGAGGGGTCTCGCTTCAGCTCCAGCTGGACCCGGGGCCCGAGGGTGTGCCGAGGGCTGGCTTTCCCTCCGCTGGGCTCGGCCTCCTCCGCGGGTGGGCCCGCCTGGCAGTGCCGGCCGCGGCCGCCTCCCGCCGCTGTCCCCCAGGCCTGCGTGCAGAGGAGGCCCCGGGGAGGGGACGCGATGGGGCACCCGCGGGCCGCGGCCCCTGCCCCCCACGCCCCGCAGGTGGAAGGCGCCCGGGAAGGCCGCGGCCGGGGCTCGCCCTGGGGGCCGGCAGGGACCCGGCCACTCCCCGCGTGGCTTCCCGGGGCCGCGCCCACGGGCACTAGAGTCCCGGCCTGGGGAGGACTCAGGCAGGGCTGAGGACACAGGGGCACGCTGGGCAAGACGGCCCCTGAGAGCTCAGGAGAAGAAACCGAGACTGAATTGCAGATGGAGGAGGAGAGGATGACACCTCCATTTTCTCATAAATACTCTGATGTTGATGGACCACATGGGCCCCCCAACTCCCTGCTCTGTTACCCAGTGACCTCAGCACCACAGGTAGTTTCTTTGTCACCAGTAATTTTTGTGACAATTTCAGAACTTTTTAGACCTGGAAATAAGATAGATACATACGAGGCAGGTAGGTATGGAAAGATACAAAACCTGTCCTAATTCATAAGAGCAAAGAACACGCTCTTCAAAATTCATGCCTTCTAAAATAGTCTTATTCCAATGGAAGTCATAATTATCCTGATGCTCAGTCTGCATGACCGCTCTTAAGTTTCAGGAGCTGTGACTCTGATTCACAGCGCATTTATTCAGCTGAATGCATTTATTAAGGAGGGCTTGAAATGTCCCTCTTCCCCCTTCCAGCTTCCTCCCTCCTCCCTCCTTTCTTTGTCTCTATCCCTTCCTCCTTTTACCCTTTCCTCTTTCTTCAGTCTGCTCCCTACTCTCTCTTTCCTTCCTTCCTTAACTGTTTTGATATGAAACTTGTCAGCCACCTACATGAAAAGAGAAAGTAATAAATACAATGAACGTGGATCCACTGCCCAATTCCTCATCCTCTAGCATCGGTCATTTATAGTTATTTTTATTTTTTTATTTTTTGTATGGGCAGGCACTGAGAATCAAGCCCAGGTCTCCGGCACGGCAGCGAGAGCTCTGCCGCTGCACCGCCAGTGCCCACCCATGGTTATTTTTTAAGCAGTTAGTACCTTGGAGACGCCATCAGGTCCCGCTGTCCCGAAACCAGGCTGTCCGCCTCAGGTCCTAGCGCGCCGTCCATGTGTCTCCATTTACGTGTTTCCATGACGAGCTTTTCACACATGTGGCCGTGAACATCATTGATTCCTGTTTCTCCGGCGTTAAAAATTTAAACATCTAATCTTACACCTTCTTTTTTTCTGAACTTTACTCCTTTCACTCAACATTGTGTTTTTTGATATTTATCCAGGTTGACTGATAAACCTCCCATTATTTTGAAATAATAATTCGCAATCTGATTATGTCATTTAATCCACTATCTTCTTGATGAAAAATTGGACTGTTTATTTTTCCTATTACAATTATGCTGCAGTGACGGTCCCTGCACGTGTCTCCTTGGGCACAGGTGTGAAATCTCGTCCCAGGTGAATTCTCAAGAGTTGATCTGGTGGGTCCTAGCACAGGACCATCTTCTGTTTTATGAGACACTGAAAGGACAATAGATTCTATTTTTAATGTCCATGTAGTTAAACACACCACTAAAAAGTAATTTAAATGAGATCAAATAATTCTTAATATGTATGAGTTTCTTAACTCACTTGATTACATTTTGATATAAAAAATGATACCGTTTCCTGTTTTTCTTTTTGTACTCTTTAGAGCCAAAATAATACGTTTTCCTTTAGGAATGTATAAGTAAAGGTCTAATGCACATTATAATCCCCAGTATAAGAAAACTTGACAAGGTGATAAAATAAATGTATTTTTGTTTGTACATCTATCGTCAAAGCTAATAATTTGTTTCTTTATTGTGTGCTTTTGCCTAGAATAGATTTCTCAGAAAGCCAGAGCTTGCTGCACCCTCATTTTGGATAGTAAATCACTTTCATTCATTAATGAGAAATTAGAACTACCATCAAGAAAATGATTAACCTGAGAAATAGAAGTTTCACCTGAAGTACAATCAATGATTTTGTTATTAACTTTTTCCTCAAGCTGAGGTTATCAGATAACATTTGGCTGTGAGGCTTGACATGTATGCATTTTTTTAAATGTTTATTTTCTAAGCCACAATTTCAGTTTGCTAAAGCTGCTGGAATGCAATATACCAGAAATAGGTTGGCTTTTTCAAAGGGGTTTTCGTAGGTTACAAATACACAGTTCTAAGGCCACGAAAATGTCTCACTTGAGGCATCAACAGAATGATACCTGGTCTCTGGAGAAAGGCTGCTTGCATCTGGCTGGGAAGGCACATGGCTGGCATCTGCTGGCCCTGGCTCCCAGTTCCATTGCTCTCAACAGCTGATTCCAGTGGCTTTCTCTCTGTGTCCTGTGAGTCTTCTTAGCGTCTCTGGGGCATTTCTTTCTCTAAGCATCTATGGGTCCTCTCTCAGCTTCTCTGGAGCAAACTCTGGATTTCATCCGTTGGCTTCCCCTGTCTCTGTCCATCTCTGGCTCTTTCCATTTCTGTGGCTCCTTGCTCAGCATCTCCTGGGGTGTTTCTGTCTCCAAGCGTCTGTGCTTTCCCCAAACTGTCTCTCTCTTAAACGACTCCAGTAAGTGGATTAAGACCTACCTTGAATGGGTGGGGTCACTTCTCCATGGAAACAACCCAGTCAAAAGGTCCCACCCAATAACAGGTGTCCCCCACGGGGATAGGTTAAGAGAACATGACTTTTTTGGGGTGCATAACTGTGGTTTCCCCCTTCTTCTTTCTTGGATGGCTCATTTTGGGGGAAGCTGCTCCTCGCATTGGAAAGGCACCATGGGCAGGCCCATGAGGTGGAGAGTGAGGCATCTCCCCTCTCTCTTGAGGACCCCTCCATCCCTGAACGCGCTCCACCTCAAAACCTGGAAGTTATCCTCGACTCCTCTCTCTCCCTCCCCACCTGCACTCATCAGGAAAAGATAATATTTCTATGTATTGATTATCCATGTGCTGCATAACAAATTACCCTAAATGTTAGCAGCTCAAAACAGCAAACATTTTTTATATCTCACATGGTTTTTGACATGCAGGAAATCTGGGAGCAGCTAAACCGGTGGTGCCAGCTCAGGGCACCTCACAAGGTTTCAGTCAGGCTGTCGGTTGAAGTCATCTCAAGGCTTGACCGAGATGGGCTGATCCATTTCCACGATGACTCACACAAGGCCGTGGGCGGGAGGGTCCCGCTCCCCACACAGGCCCCTCTCCACGGGGCTCCTTGAGTGTCCTCACAGCATGGCCGCTGGCCGCCCCCCGAGCGCGTGACCCGAGACAGAGGACAAGGAGGAAACAGCAGTGCCTTCACCTGCTCTCAAAGTGCCACCACTTTTTCTTTTTCTTTTTCTAATTTGTAGGACTCAGATCTCTAAATCAGTCCACATTCAAGGGAAAGGGAATTAAGCTTCATCTTTTTATTTTATTTTTTTAATTGCAAGCTAAAACAACTCCTAATTCTTTGCTCTCATAATTGTACTTGTGCCGTTATACATTTTCCTTTTACATATGTGTTACATATTACAGCAATTAAAAATAAGGAAAAAAATCTCTTTTAGCTTATCTTCCTTTCTATTATTTCTGGAGTTCATTATTACTTTGTAGAGATCTAGATTTCTTTCTCATATGATATTATTTCTGCCTGAAATTTTGCCTTTTATATTTCCTGTACTACAGATCTGGAGACAAGGCATTTTTTTTTTCTCAAAAGCCTGTATTTTGCTATCATTATTGAAATATATTTTCTCTGGTATAGAATTTTATGATGATAGTTTTTTTTTCCTTTTCATCATTCCATTGTTCACTATCGTTTTGTCATTACAGACAAAAAATCTTTAGTATTCCTATCTCTGTTTCTCTGTATGCAATGTGCCTTTTTTCTTGTTGCCTTCAATATTTTCTCATTATTTCTGGTTTTTAGACGCTTGACTATAAAGTGTCTAAGTGTTTTAGTTTTTTTTGGTTGTTTTAGTATTTATCCTTCTTGACAGCCTCAGTTTTTGAACATGTGCTCTGATGTTTTTTGTTAATTTTGCAAAAGTTTATCACCATTATATTTCCAAATGTTTTTTCTGCCCCATTCTCTCTCTTTTCTCCTTCTGGAAACGTAAATATGCAGGTGGTGGCCTATTTTTAATTGCTTCACAACTTATGGGCACTTTGTCTTTTTTTTTTTTTAACAAACTTTGTTTTCTTTGAGCTTTACTTTGGGTAATTTCTATCAATTTAAGTTCAAGTTTATTAATTCTTTGTATCGAATCTACTTGTCAGTTCTTTGAAGGAATTATTTTTCTCTACTATCTCACTTGCCTCTTCTAAACACAATTTAGTCTTACAGCTATTGGCAGCCAGTTTCTCATACTGTCAGCACCCCCATCCAAGGTCTGAAGCTTGAATAGTTTCCTAATCATCTCAAAAGGACTCTCCCCTCTGCACATCAGTTCATTAAGGTTTTCATGCTTCCATCACTCTGTGACCCACAGACAAGTATAATTTTTATATTTTCTTCATTGTTCTTACTGAGAAAGTGGGAGTGAGAGAACATCTACTTGCATCTGTGTTAGTTTCCTGGCCGCTAAAACAAATGCCTTGCGATGGACTGGCTTATACGATGGGAATTTATTGCTTTGCAGGTCCAGGCTAGGGGTCTAGAATTGAAGTGTCATCAAGGTGATGCTTTGTCCCAGGAGACGGCAGCCTTCTGGGACTGGGTGCTGATGGCCCTGGTTCTCGGCTTTTCTGCATATGACATTGCACACAGTAGCCTCTCCTGGCTTCTCTAGATTCCACCGACTTCTGGCTTCATCCCATGGCTTTCTCTCTCCTAAGCTCGTCTTTTGAAGGTATCATCAAAGAATTGGTGGACATATTTCAACCCCCCACACCCAGCCTCCAGATTACACCATGCCCAACATGAGCCATTGTAGCCACTGTCTTACCCTCTGCCTCCTCTCTGATGACGTCCCTGCCTGCTCACTTCTCTCCATCCACTCCCACCGGCCTTCTATGGGAGGTCTTCTCCTGCCTGCTCTTCCCCAGACAGCTGTTTATTCCACTTCTTCAGGTCTTTGTGCAAACTGCCTTCCTCCCAAGGCTTATCCTGACCATTCTCATCAAAACTGCCCCAGCCCAGCTCTCTCAATCCCCTGCACATTGCTTTACTTTTCTTTCTTTTCAGTAGCACTTATCTTTCAACATGTTACATAATTTAATTATTTCATTGTGTTTATTTTTATTTTTTTTTTTACCATCAGTCTTCCCTGCCAGGATGGGATTTCTAAGAAGGCAGGATTTTGGTTTCTTTGTTCATTATTGTACCTATGGTACTACCTCCGTGCTACCCCACTGTAGGCACTCAAGAAATATTTACTGAACGAATGGATTGGAGAATAAATGCTTCTCCAAGATTATTGAGTAAGAGAAAACTAAGATGCAGAACTGTTTAAATATGCTGTCTTAAACTAAAAGGGGACATGTTTGAAAGGAAAGTAATAAAACTGGTTTTAGAGAGTAACGGAGAAGAAATTGGGCAATGTTTTCATACCTTTTAATGTTGTCTGGTTATTTAGTTTTAGATTAGCAGTGTGCTGCTTATTTCCAATAAAAGTTGGGCCAGCTAACATATAGTAGGCACTCAAAAAATAAGTGTAAAAAAATTAGATGTTTGTTGTCATAAGTTTGTCTGTTTAAGCTGGTCCACGAGGTTCAATTAAGGAACATGTATAAATGCTGAGAATGCATTTCTAGTCATTGTATCTCAAAAGGAAAATGCAATTATGGTTTGTGAAATAATTTCAAGCCTTGAAACTAGAGACTCTCTAACACATAAGGACATTATCCAACTACTGGTCTCTCTCTCTCTATATTTTTTTGCAGTATTAATTACACGCAAAAAGTACGGGAGTTGACCGATCACTTTTTCTTTAATACTGCATTGTGTCTGTCTGTTGAAACAGTGTTCAGAGAGCCAGAACTGATTCTGTCGCTCAGAATTGTGTTAAGAAACACTGACTCGGGTTTTGTGTTTCTTTGTTTGACTCTTGGTTTGTTTTTTCTTTACCACTAACAATCAGGATCTGATCAGGTTGAATTTCCTGTAGAATAATTCATAGAAAAGTTATTTATGGCTTCGTAATCTTCCTGATCTGAAACAGCAACTCGGGGTAAAGGAAGAGTGTTGAGGAAGTGGAGCATAGAGAAAAAAAAAAGAAGATAAAAAGGTCATGGTGATAACCAGCTTAGAAAGCTTATATAAGGAAGAAACTGTTCAAAATCATGGGCTGCATAACATATTGTATTTGATATCCATTATTTAAAAAATCTCTCAGGGGAAGGAAAAAAACATCTCTTAGTTCTGAAATTGAAAGCTCCCTCTGCCATTTAGGTTTATTTATGAAGAGTAGCAAGCGGGCTGGGAACCCAGTTTCCTGGGTCTGAGTTCTTTGGCCACTTCCTAGCTGGAGATCTTTGTGCCTCAGTTTCTTTATCTGTAAAGGGCTAACAGAAATTAATGCATGGGAAGGGCTTAGACAAGTCCTTGGCTCTGACTAAACTCATGAATATTGCATCATAATGCTATTATTATTACAAAATTTAATAATAATAGCAATAACATTTGCTGTTATTATTTTAAGGAGGGAAATTTTTATTCCTTGCATTTCAGTGCAATTCAACAAACACTGGTTTAGTCATCTCGGTGCCCAAACTTGCTTTCCATGGAGGAAACTCAGTTGAGAATGACATCAGGCTCCAATGAGCTTAGGATCAAATCTGCTGGAGCTGCCTTTTTCATTGCGTTTCACGATGGGCTGAAAGAAGAAGCAGACCTAGGGCACTGAAGACTGCTAACTCTCTGACAAGCCAATGATAGCTGTTTCGTGATGGGTCTGATTAGCACAGTTCTTTGACAGCTTAAAAAGTGAGCAGACTCCAACCTCATCACAATTAGAGAAACGAAAATTAAAATTACACTGATGTACCATTTTAACCTGCTGGTTTCTTAAGTCTGATAGCACACAAAGTTGGCAGATATGTTGGGAAAATTATAGCTTGCAATTATTGCTGGTGGGAGTGTATGTAAACTGATATAATCTCTTTAGAGATGATTTGGCAATTTCTGGTTTCTAAAGTCAATTTCAAAATTAAAAATGTACATAACCTTTGGCCCAGAAATTACACTTAAGAATTATCTTACATATGAGAAATATGCATTCATGGAAAATTATACATGGGCATTATTTGCAACCACAGAAGTTTGGAAACACCCTAAATGCCCCTCAACAAGTGAAGGCTGAATAAACTACAGAACTCCTGTACCAAGAGTTAGCAAATGTTTTCCGTAAAGGGCCAGATAGTAAATATTCTAGGTCTGGTGGACAAGAGGTGTCTGGTGCAAAGATTCAGCTCTGCTGTGGTAGTACAAAAGCACTCACACAATACAAAACATGAAGGCGCATGGCTTGCTGCGTTAAAGCTTTATTTACAGAAACTGGCAGTGGCTAAATCTGGCTCCCAGGCCCTAGCTTGGTGACCCCTGAGCTGTTAAAATGATGGGGCAGCTGTGTCTGCACTGGCCTACCAGGACCCCCACCACTAACAAAGTTTGGAGGAGGAGTATAGATTGCATGGATTTACGAGAAAAGATATAAATTTGTGTACATAATCTCCTTGAGTATGGACGCATACTCATCACATAGAGCCACAAGAAACCGCACCCACTGCCTATTTCTAGGAAAGGGAGCTCTTTTGTTGAAGGCCAGGGCTGGGGAGATATTCTTCTTTGCACCTTTTGAATTCTGAGCTTTTAATGGTGACTGTATGACCTATTCAGGAAACTAAAGATGATAACACTTTGGATGGATTGTATGGTGTGTGAATGTGTCTCAATAAAATTGTACTAAAAAACTGAAAAATTAAAAGGTGGTGGAATTTCTTTCACTAACAAAAGTGCATTCTGTGTACAGCTGATGAACTAAGAATGGTTTTTTTTTTTACATTTTAAGGGGTTGAAAAGAATCAAAAGAAAAATAATACTTGCAATACATGAAAATTGTACAAAACACAAATGTCAATGTCTACTAGTAAAGCTTTACTGGAACATACCTATGCGAGTTCATTTATTTTATTTTCCTATGGCTGCTTTGGCCCTCCAACAGCAAAGTCGCTGCAACACAAAACCTAAAATATTTATTATCTGGCCCTTTATATAAATAGTTTGCAGATCCCTGTTCTAAAGAACAAAACAATCTTTCACGCGCTTCTGGAAATAGAAGGTTTGTATTTAATATTGTATGACTATCCCATGAGGACCTTTTATTATTAAAGGGCTCATGAAGGACTCAAAAAGTAAATTGGGAGTTTTCTTCCTTCTTAGACTATATTAGAAGAGTCAGGGCTTCTGTAAATTTAAATATGACTTTATGACCTTCACCCCACCTGCCTGGGCCTCTGTTTTCCCTGTCTGGTGAGGGCCTCAGGATGACATGTACCCCTACCTGTCTGCCTTACCTGAGAAGTCAAAGTAGATGATGGAAACAACAACAACAAAAAAGAACCCAAGATGACCTAGACTTTCTTTTATTTTTACTAAGACTGAAGTATAGCTTTTTGTTTCTGTTGTTTTGGTGGTGGGGAGAACAGGCTTATAGTTTTTATTGCCAATGAAATACGTATGAAAGGATACCCTACCCTCTAAAAGCTGAATTCTTGGTTTCTGAGAGACAATGAACACCTATAAAAAGTTGGCGAGCCATGAAGAGACCTAGAGGAAACTTAAATACATATTGCTAAGAGAAAGAAGCCTGAGTGAAAGGACAAGTGCTGCAGGATTCCAACTATATGCTGTGCAGAAAAGGCAAAACCAGAGACAGTAAAAAAGATGAGCGGTTGTCATGGGCCAGGCAAAGGGATGGCAGCGGGACACAGGGCACTTCAAAGTCAGTGGAACTATTCTCTATGATGTATTAGCAGCCGCGACATGACCTCAAGCATTTGTCAAAATATGCAACTGTGCCACCCAAAGAGGGAACCCTAATACAAACTACGGGCTTCAGTTACTGATAGTGTATCAATATTAGTTCATCCAGTTGTAACCAATATCCCACACTAATGCAAGATGTTACTGGTAGGGAAAGCTATGTGTTGGAGGAGAGGGAATATAGAGGAACTCTCTGTACTTTCTTTGCAGTTTTTCTGTAGACCTAAAACTGATCTAAAAAAATTTTTTATTATTATGTTTTAAGTTAGGTAATAGAAGGACATTGATAGCTGTGTTTTCCAACCTTTCGGACAATGATCCATAATAAATTATAAAGTTTGCATTATGACCAAGTATACACGTTTAACTGACTCAAAAGCGTTCGTCTCGATATGTGCCCTTCAATGCATTATGATAGTTTCTCTCCCATCCCATTACTTTCTAATCCATTTTTGGTCTTGTTTCGTCTACTTACAAATTAAATAAATAGATAAAATCAAAATATCCACCACATTTCCCAGTCCACTAACTAGTTTCACAAGCCACTGATGGATTGCAGTTCGGAAAACACTGCTCGGGATTCTTTCAGATCAAGATGTGGGGGATGGTGCACGGAGGTGGTTCAAGTGCAACCTGCTGCAACCTATAGCACAGCGACATAAGCACTAAATCAGGGTGGCTGAGGCCGCTGTGCTGGCGTGGGAAGTTGTCCCCCAGATACATGCATGAGTTGAAAATGCAGGCTGAAGAACTGGCGGGCCGCCCACCCACGCGCCTCCCCGAGGCTCAAGCACAAAGGAAACCACTGACCTGGCCTGGCCGCAGACCCCTCTCCAGGGGTCAGTCTGCAGGGACCCGGGGTAGGCAAGAGACTGTCTGCACAAGAGAAATGTGGGCTTTCTAACCTGGACAAGGGGATGCCAATGCTGCCTAAGTGCAATATAATGCACACACACGCACAATATAATGCCCCTTAGGTTTCCAGCAATCCAGGCAGCAATGGCTGGAGGCCGACAATGCCACCCGAGTGCAGGGTTGCCAGGAAAACGTTCGCTTTTCACTTCCGACACTTCTGTATCATTTCTACATTTTTCCACAAAAGTCTTGCTCTCAGAACCAATAAAATCAATAAAAATATCTTCATCAAAAGAAAAGGAGGAGGAATGTCTAGAAAAGGCAGCTCCGTAGAGAAAGAGTATAGGTCAGGGTTGGCCTGGGGCTGGGGGTGGGGACGCCCATGAACCTGAACCCGGGGGTCTCACTGGGGTCATCAAAGTGTCTAATGCTGGATATTAAACATTTACTAAAAATCATCGGCGGGCACAGTAACCAGGCATGAATTGTACGGCATTCAAATTACACCTCAATAAAACTGGAAAAAAAAAAAAAGGAGTAGATGCAGATGGAAAAGAGGGGGACAAAGAAGAGTCGTTGTTCGACCAACTGGTCCATCACATTTGGGATTCGGCTTTCAAAAATGCTGTACGCTCATCCACCTCCTGTCTCCCAGCCATTTCCAGAGTACGTGACTTCCCAAAGATGCCTGACAGCGCTTCCTCAATTACCTCTGCAAATCATTTCAGTCCTTTAAAATGTAGCTCATCAGGTTCTCCGACTTTCTGACAAGGTGAACATAGTAAAAAAGTCTGCAAGTGAATGTCTCCCTGGGGCGGGGCGGGGCGGGGCTCCTGGCTCTCCTCCCTTCTCCTCCCAGCCGCCTCTGACCACTTCTCCTTTAGCCTGTGTTTACTGTTGGTGATTTTTCAAAAGCGTGTTCCCAGGCAACAGAAGAGCAGTGGCGGTGGCCGGTGAGCTAGGACTGGGGAAACTCTGCTCCCGCTCCCCACGTGACTGCAGCAGCGGGCTCAAGTTCATTCTACCTCGCAATCTTCCTCCTTGGCTGCAAACAGGCCTCCGGGTTTTTTGCAGGGGGATTCCCCCGCCCCCCACGTGGTCTCTGTGGTTCTGGTGGGGCGACCCCCACCCCCGGGCTCCAAGAATAGGCAAGCAACTCAGGTCTGCCCAGACACAAGCGTAGCTCCTCTCTATAACTCCGTGACAGATTAGCATGTGACCCAAGGCAGCCCACTAAGAGTCAGTTCTGGGATGTTTGCTGGAAGTGCTGGAAAAGAAATGCTCTTTTTCTAGCTGTAAGCATGTGCAGTTGGTTGTATCTGCTCTAGGCCTTGTGGCCACCTGAGAATGAGATGTGGTAGGAATCAAAGGAAGCAAGTTTTTGAAAAGCAACTAGGAATAATATGAAGGTTGTAACAATTTGTACTACTGCCAATAACATAAAAGTGTTCCTAGATACTTTCCAACACCCATCTTTACCTTTCTGCCTAGTAACAGAAGCCTGTTTATTCTAGCACATGGCCATGTAGAAGAGAGGTCACTATTCCAGCTTCCCTTGCAGCTAGGGATTGGTAGAGGACTAAGTTCCGGCTGAGAGATGGATGTGGAAGTATTTGAGGGCTTCCAGAAAGGAAAGCATATTATGCATGGCATTCCAGCCACCTTCTTGAGTCATGATTTGTTTTTGAGAAAGAAGTGCTAGATGCGGCAGACAAACAGAGAGAAATTGGGTACCTGAAGAAAATGGACCAATTTACCAGTCCTGGACAACCCACCTACTGACTTATTTCACAGGAGGGAAAAAATAAGCTTTTAGCTCATTTAGGCAACCAATTTATCATTCTCTTATTTGCAACCAAATCTGAATCCAATCCACAGTGCCATTTTCCCCTCACCTTCAGCAATACATTGCATTATCAAAATATTTTTTTCATTTTGTCAGGGGAAAAAGCATTGTTACATTGTAATTTAAATTCATTGTCTCTCATGAGTAAAGTTGAACTTATTTTTATATGCTTATGAGCCATTTATGCTTTTTCAGTTTTCCTGTGAGCCATCTGTTCCTATTTCTTTGTTAACTCCATTCTCAGGCAGCCCTACGGCGGTGAGGTAGCTGCCAGGAGCTTCTGGCTCCATCCCATCTGCCCAGCAACTTAACTGGGAGAACACTGCTCTCCAGGATGATCCAATCAGAGATCAGCTTTGACCGGATCCACTTGGGTCATGTGACTCCCTTTGAGCCAATGAGTGGGGCCAGGGGGAAATGAGCATGCTGATTGGCCAGGCCCAGGTTGTGTGACCATCCCTGTAGCCAGCAGTGGAATCTGCTTTCCAAAGTCACATGGATTGAGGAAGGGGCAGGAGTCCATGGAGGAAAACAAGAGCTTGGTTTTCCGAGAAGAGCGTGAATGCTGGGAGGTAAAATCATTAGACATGGACTAAACTAGGCAAAAAGAAGAATCAACTATTTGTAATTAAGCAGAGCAGTGAGTCCAGGGACCTGGAGATTATAGAAGACAGGGAGCTTGTGGAAAGGCTGAGTAAGGCATTTTTTTAGGTGCCTGATTCCCATTTATTCATTTATTGAGCTCCTACCACATGCCAATCTTGTGCTTGGAGCTGGAGACATGTTTGTGAAAAATAATCAGTAAATATGTCCATTAATTTTCAAAGGCTTAATGCTTATTCAATGAGCATTTAGAAGACCTTGCAAGTTTTACCACTGCAAAATTAAATTACACATGGCCTACTTGGAAGATCCATAATCATACTGAGTCACTGCTGTTTCAGAGAATCCGGGGGTTCAAAGGAAGCCAGAGCAGTCACGTGTCCCACCACGACCCTCACACTCCTGGGATACGTGGCTAACTTTTGACATTGACTGACTACAGCGACCACTTAAAGGGAAGAAAAGGCTGCACCAAGGGTTGCCCATGGTTGCTCTTGAGTAGTGGGACCCCAAACGATGCGCGTGAATCTGGAGACTTTGTAATTGTTCAAAAAAGCTTGAGACATGAATTATAAATTAATTGTTGTTATACAGTCTTTTAAAGCCAACGAAACCGACGTCTTATTATAATCCGTGAAATGAAATACAAACTCCTTTTATTCTGAATTTTCGTCTCCAGAAACTTTTGAAGTGGTTTTTTTTAGAGTTTTAACGTTCTTTCTTCGCAAAACACTGCATTGCTTCATTACTGCTTGTGATGCAGAAAGTAACACATCTCTCCTCCACCATGCCACTGTTCCAGTCTTTATATTAGAGAGATGTTTACCTAAATTGGGCGACATGCCATGTCATTAACTCTGTCAGTCAGTCTGCACTTATTAAATACCTAATATGTGTTTGGTTCTGGGGGAAATATCACAGAAATGGACAACTGAGACAGTCAGTTGGGGAACTCACAGTCTCTAGCTGGATGATCTTAAGTCCTGAGTTTCCATTTCCTGAACTATAAAATAGGGATGAAATATCACCCTTGCTAGGAGCTTATTTACTAATTGATTCAACAAATATATACTGAGTTTCTACTCTGTGTCCCGCACCCCTCTAGGAAGCAGGTATACAACGATGAAAAGTACAAAGTCTCTACTCACATGGAGTTTACCATCTAATGTGGGAGATGTACAATAAGGAAGCTAACACATTTCAAATTTTATTTCTGAGAGTGGTGAGTGTCACGGAGATCCCTGCTTTACTCTCACCAAAGTAGGTAGTATTGTTGGCATGTTAAAAACGGGGAAGTTGAGGGCGGGCCACGGTGGCTCAGCAGGTAAGAATGCTTGCCTGCTGTGCCCGAGGACCCGGGTTCGATTCCTGATGCCTGGCCATGTAAAAAAAAAAAAATGGGGAAGTTGAGACTTAGGCCAGGTGACGTGCTACAGGTCACCCAGCTTGTAAGGGCCAGAGCTGGGATTGGAAATGAGATTTCAGTTAGGAATGCTTTCAGCTGCAAGTAAGAGAATACCCAACAGGAAGTGGCTAAAAGAAGGATTCAGCTTTCTCACATAAAAGTCTGGAGGTAAGGGTTTCCTGGCTTGGATTAAGAGCTTCAAAGGTAGCAATATCTTGATCAAATATCTCAGAGTCTTTTAGTCTTCATGGTTCCAAGAGACAGCTCTGGGCATCATGTCCTCACTAACCACATTTGAAGGCAGAAAGCAGGGGGTGTTGTGTGCCTTTGCCTAAAGCCCCTCAGTGACAGCCCACTTCTCACATGTCACTGGCCATCACTAGTCACCAGCCTTCACTGATATCAAGGCATCTCCACCTGAGCTCTGAACAAGACCCAGTGAAGACAGTGGCTTTGGGGAAGCGATGTGTGGCTTGTGCTGTACCAGGTCTACCAGATTTCAGAGTGCCAAGCCTTTCCCGGGGATGCCCGCTTATGGATATGGAAACAGGAGCCAAGTTAACTGTGGTGTCTTATCCGAGGTTACGGGGCTCTTAGGTGTTTCTTTTTTTATTATTAATTTTTAAATTTAAAAATATATATAACAACAAACACAAACATTCTTAACATATGATCATTCCATTCTACATATATAATCAGTAATTCACAGTATCATCACATAGTTGTGTATTCATCATCATGATCATTTCTTAGAACATTTGCATCAATTCAGAAAAAGAAATAAAAAGACAACAGAAAAAAATTCATACATATCATACTCCTTACCCCTCCCTTTCATTGATCACTAGCATTTCAATCTAAAATTATTTTAACATTTGTTCCCCCTATTATTCATTTTTATTCCACATTTTACTTGTCTGTTGATAAGGTAGATAAAAGGAGCATCAGACACAAGGTTTTCACAATTACACAGTCACATTGTGAAAGCTGTATCATTATACAATCATCTTCAAGAAACATGGCTACTGGAACACTTTTCAGTACATTCTCAGGCCATTTCCTCCAGCCTCTCCATTACATCTTGACTAACAAGGTGATATCTATTTAATGAGTAAGAATAACCTCCAGGATAACCTCTCGACTCTGTTTGGAATCTCTCAGCCATTGACACTTTATTTTGTCTCATTTTGTTCTTCCCCCTTTTGGTCAAGAAGGTTTTCTCAGTCCCTTGGTGCTGAGTCCCAGCTCATTCTAAGATTTCTGTCCCACATTGCCAGGAAGGTCCACACCCCTGGGAGTCATGTCCCACGTAGACCGGGGGGAGGGCAGTGAGTCTGCTTGCTGTGTTGGTTGGAGAGAGAGGCCACATCTGAGCAACAAAAGAGGTTCTCTTGGGGGTGACTCTCAGGCTAATTTTAAGTAGGCTTGACCTATCCTTTGTGGGGTTAAGTTTCATATGAACAAACCCCAAGATTGGGGGCTCAGCCTATTGCGTTGGTTATCCCCACTGCTTGCGAGAATCTCCAGAATATCAAGAATTCTCCACTTGGGGAAGTTGAATTTTCCCCCTCTCTCACCATTCCCCCAAGGGGACTTTGCAAATCCTTTTTCACTAAATCACTCTGGGATTTATCGGGGCATCACTCTGGACAAACCTACAAAATCTTATGCCCTATTCAAGGTTCCATGTACTTATTGTGTTCAATTAAGCTGTCCACATAAGTTATATTAGGAACTGCACTA
>PVIY010016647.1:40042-51640 GCA_004026745.1 Myrmecophaga tridactyla
TCTCCAGCACTTGTTGTTTTCTGTTTTATTGATAATGGCCATTCTGGTGGGTGTGAGATGATATCTCATTGTGGTTTTGATTTGCATTTCTCTAATAGCCAGGGAAGTTGAGCATCTTTTCATGTGCCTTTTGACCATTTATATTTTCTCTTCTGAGAAGTGTCTGTTCAAGACTTTTGCCCATTTTGTAATTGGGTTGTCTGTCTTTTTGTTGTTGAGTTGAATAATCTCTTTATATATTCTGGATACTTCTAGACCTTTATCTGATATGTCATTTCCAAATATTGTCTCCCATTGTGTAGGCTGTCTTTTTTACTTTCTTGGCAAAGTTCTTTGATGCACAAAAGTGTTTAATTTTGAGGAGTTCCCATTTCTTTCTTTCTTTCTTCAATGCTCATGCTTCGGGTGTAAGGTCTAGGAAACCACCTCCTATTATAAGATTTATAACATATTTCCCTACATTTTCTTTTAACAGTTTTATGGTCTTGGATCTAATGTTTAGGTCTTTGATCCATTTTGAGTTAATTTTTGTATAGGGTGTGAGATATAGATCCTCTTTCATTGTTTTGCATATGGATATCCAGTTCTCTAGGCACCATTTATTGAAGAGACTGTTCTGTCCAGGTGACAGAACAATCAATCGCTTGATTGCCTTATCAAAGATCAATTGTCCATAGATGAGAGGGTTTATATCTGAACACTCTATTCAATTCCATTGGCCAGTATATCTATCTTTATGCCAGTCCCATGCTGTTTTGACCACAGTAGCTTCATAATATGCCTTAAAGTCAGGTAGCGTGAGACCTCTGACTTCATTTTTCTTTTCTCTCACTTCATTTTTCTTTCTCAGGATACTTTTAGCTATCCGGGGCACCCTGCCCTTCCAGATAAATATGGCTATTGGTTTTTCTATTTCTGAAAAGTAAGTTTTGGGAATTTTAATTGATATTGCATTGAATCTGTAAATCAGTTTAGGTAGACTTGACATCTTAACTATATTTAGTCTTCCAATCCATGAACACTGTATGCCCTTCCATTTATTTAGGTCTTCTGTGATTTCTTTTAACAATTTCTTGTAGTTTTCTTTATATAGGTCTTTTGTCTCTTTAGTTAAATTTATTCCTAAATATTTTATTCTTTCAGTTGCAATTGTAAATGGATTTTTTTTTCTTGATTCCCCCCCAGATTGTTCATTACTAGTGTATAGAAACACTACAGATTTTTGAGTGTTGATCTTGTAACCTGCCACCTTGCTGTACTCATTTATTAGCTCTAGTAGTTTTGCCGTGGATTTTTCGGGGTTTTCAACATACAGTATCATATCATCTGCAAACAATGAGAGTTTTACTTCTTCCTTTCCAATTTTGATGCGTTGTATTTCTTTTTCTTGTCTAATTGCTCTGACTAGATCTTCCAACACAATGTTGAATAACAGTGTTGATAGTGGGTATCCTTGTCTTGTTCCTGATTTTAGGGGGAATGTGTTCAGTTTTTCCCATTGAGGATGATGTTAGCTGTGGATTTTTCATATATTCCCTTTATCATGTTGAGGAAGTCCCCTTCTATTCCTATCCTTTGAAGTGTTTTCAACAGGAAAGGATGTTGAATTTTGCAAATGCCTTTTCTGCATCAATGGAGGAGATTGTATGGTTTTTCTGCTTTGAATTGTTGATATGGTGTATTACATTAATTGATTTTCTTATGTCAAACCATCCTTGCATACTTGGGGTGAATCCTACTTGGTCATGGTGTATAATTCTTTCAATGTGCTGCTGGATTCAATTTGCTAGAATTTTGTTGAGGATCTTTGCATCTATATTCATTAGAGAGATTGGGCTGTAGTTTTCTTTTTTTGTAATATCTTTGTCTGACTTTGGTATGAGGGTGATGTTGGCTTTGAAGAATGAGTTAGGTAGCTTTCCCTCCACTTCAATTTTTTTGAAGAATTTGAGCAGGATTGGTACTAATTCTTTCTGGAATGTTTGGTAGAATTCACATGTGAAGCCATCTGGTCCTGGAATTTTCTTTTGGGGGAGTTTCTTAATGACTGATTCAATTTCTTTACTTGTGAGTGGTTTGTTGAGGTTGTCTATTTCTTCTTGAGTCAATGTTGGTTGTTCATGCCTTTTTCTAGAAAGTTGTCCATTTCATCTACATTGTCGAGTTTATTAGCATAAAGTTGTTCATAGTACCCTCTCATTACTTCCTTTATTTCTGTGGGGTCAGTGGTTATGTCTCCTCTTCTATTTCTGATTTTATTTATTTGCATCTTCTCTCTTCTTCTTTTTTTTTTCCAGAAACAGAAATGTATTTATTATTATTTATTTTCTACTAAACATTATGCATTAATTATTATTATTATTTTTTACTGCAATGTCATAAGCACCTGATGTCTCTTACCTCGTTTAAGTTAAGTTGTTGCTCACAACAACTCAAGAAAAAAGTACTATTACTATCCAAAGTTTAAAGATGAGGGAACTGAAGTACAGAACAGAGCAAATGGCTGGGCTGGAACCTAAACAGTTGCAGTTTGAGAAACAAGGACATTAAATACCATACTGTGTTGCCTCTCTAATATAAAACATACAAAACTAGCACACAGCAGACCTCACGCACATATGCATTTCTAGGAATAAATAAAAGAGATATTTAATGCACAGTTACTAGATTTTAAAAAAGGCAGTTTTTCCTAGTATCTCTTCTTTTTGTCAACCTCACTAAGGGTCCATCAATCTTATTGATTTTCTCATAGAACCAACTTCTGGTTTTGTTGATTTTCTTGATTGTTTTCATGTTCTCAATTTCATTTATTTCTGCTCTAATCTTCATTATTTCTTTCCTTTTGCTTGCTTTGGGGTTAATTTGCTGTTTTTTCTTTAGTTCTTCCAAGCGGACAGTTAGTTCCTCGATTTTTGCCCTTTCTTCTTTTTTGATATAGATGTTTAGGGCAATAAATTTCCCTCAGCCCTGCCTTTGCTGCATCCCATAAATTTTGATATGTTGTGTTTTTGTTTTCATTTGCCTCAAGATATTTACTGATTTCTCTTGAAATTTCTTCCTTGACCCACTGGTTGTTTAAGAGTGTGTTGTTGAGCCTCCATATATTTGTGAATTTTCTGGCACTGCCTATTTCTGATTTCCAACTTCATTCTTTTATGATCTGAGAAAGTGTTTTGTATGAGTTCAATCTTTTAAAATTTATTGATACTTGCTTTGTGACCCAGCATATGGTCTATCCTTGAGAATGATCCATGAGCACTTGAGAAAAAGGTGTATTCTGCTGTTGTGGGATGTAATGTTCTACAAATGTCTGTTAAGTCTAACTCAGTTATTGTATTATTCAAATTCTCTGTTTCTTTATTGATCCTCTGTCTAGATGTTCTGTCCATTGATGACAGTGGGGAATTGAAGTCTCCAACTATTATGGTAGATGTGTCTGTTTCTCTTTTCAGTGTTTGCCTCATGTATTTTGGAGCATTCTGGCTTGGTGCATAAATATTTATGATTGTTATGTCTTCTTGTTTAATTGTTCCTTTTATTAATACATACTGTCCTTCTTTGTCTCTTTTAACTGTTTTACATTTGAAGTCTAATTTGTTGGATATTAGTATAGCTACTCCTGCTCTTTTCTGATAATTATTTGCATGAAATATCTTTTCCCAACCTTTCATTTTTAGCTTATGCTTATCCTTGAGTCTAAGATGTGTTTCCTGTAGGCAGCATATAGATGGGTCCTGTTTTTTAATCCATTCTGCCAGTCTATGTCTTCTGATTGGGGAGTTTAATCCATTAACATTTAGTGTTATTACTGTATGGGTAGCACTTCCTTCTATCATTTTGCCTTTTGGATTTTATATGTCATATTTATTTTTCTTCTTTCTACCTTTACTGATAGTCTTCATTTCTACGCTCTTCTCCACACTTCTCTCTCATGCCTTTTTGTATCTGCCTCTATTGCTCCCTTTAGTATTTCTTGCAGAGCCGGTCTCTTGGACACAAATTCTCTCAGTGATTTTTTTGTCTGCAAATGTTTTACTTTCCCCCTAATTTTTGAAGGACAATTTTGCTGGATATAGAATTCTTGGTTGGCAATTTTTCTCTTTTAGTAATTTAAATATATCATCCCACTGTCTTCTCCTCCGTGGTTTCTGCTGAGAAATCTATGCATAGTCTTATTGGGCTTCCCTTGTATGTGATGGATTTCTTTTCTCTTGCTGCTTTCAAGATTCTCTCTTTCTCTTTGACAGCTGACATTCTGATTAGTAATGTCTTGGAGTACGTCTATTTGGATCTATTCTGTTTGGGGTATGTTGCATTTCTTGAATCTGTAATTTTAGGACTTTCGTAAGAGTTGGGAAATTTTCAGTGATAATTTCCTCCATTAGTTTTCCTCCTCCTTTTCCCTTCTCTCTTCCTTCTGGGACACCCACAACATGTATATTCATGTGGTTCATATTGTCATTCAATTCCCTGAGTCCCTGCTCATATTTTTCCATTCTTTTCCCTATATTTTCTTTTGCTTGTCAGATTTCAGATGTTCCGTCCTCCAGTTCACTAATCCTATCTTCTGCCTCTTGAAATCTGACATTGTAGGTTTCCATTATTTTTTTCATCTCTTCTACTGTGCCTTTCATTCCCATAAGTTCTGTGATTTGTTTTTCAGACTTTCCATTTCTTCTTTTTGTTCATTCCTTGCCTTCTTTATATCCTCCCTCAATTCATTGATTTGATTTTTGATCAGGTTTTCCATGTCTGTTTGAATATTCTGAATTAATTGTTTCAACTCCTGTATCTCATTTGAATTGTTGGTTTGTTCCTTTGATTGGTCCATATCTTCAATTTTCCTAGTATGATTTGTTATTTTTTGCTGGCATCTAGGCATTTAATTACCTTAATTAGTTTATTCTGGAGATTGTTTTCACTTCTTTTACCTAGGATTTTCTTGCTGGATGAATTTGTTGTCTGTCTGTTCTTTGACATTCAGTTCAGCTTATTCTGGACTCCTAGCTTAGGTTTTGTTTAACAGAGGAGAATTTTTCAGTTCTTGTTTTCTTGTTTCTTGTCCTGCCTGTATGGTGCCTTCTCCCTGCCCCCCCCTCCACCCCCACTTAGGAGGGTCTACTTAGATATTATAGACTCCAGCCAGATTTTCCCAACCAAACTGGCCTCCTGTCAGGAGGAAAGAGTCACCTGCATCAGTTTTCCCTGAGGGTGAGACCCAGCAGGTTGAAAGACTTTCCTGGGAAGTCTCTGGGCTCTGTTTTTCTTATCCTGCCCAGTATGTGGCACTTGTCTGCCTGCAGGTCCCACCAGCATAAGATGATGTGGTACCTTTAACTTTGACGGACTCTCCCTGCTGGGGGTGTGGTGGAGACAGAGGAGAGGTTGTAGGCTGGTTTTAATGGCTTCAAATTACCAAGCCCTGGGGTCTGAATTCCTTGAGGGAGGGATTCCACCTGAGTTGGGCTTCACCCTTCCCCTGGGGAAGGCACAGGCTCCAGACAAGCCCTCCAAACGAGCTTGTTTCTGCCTATGCCTGGGGCAGATGCAGCCTGAGAAGCCCTGCTGCTGTATCCAAAGGCAGTCAAGACTTTGTAGAAACACAGCCACAAAAAAGAATGAGAAAATTCCTTCTCAGAGCAGGACCCCCATTCCTCAGGTTTGCCAATCAATAGCATAAGTTGGTATGTTGCTTTGTGTCTCTTCAGATCCTAGGTGCCCCCCCTTTCCTTCAGAGCCCAAGGCCCCTTCAAGTGTTTTGTGCTATCTGATCCAAAAAACCTGTTTCTTTTTTGCTGTTTTTTTTTTCCATCAGCCCTGCCCCCTTGGTGCTGGGCCAAAATCAGCAAGCTCTGCTTTGACTTGAGGTTCAGCTGAGCTGGGGGCCTATTTTCAGTAGTCAGAGTTTGTTAATTAATTCCACGATTGGCGTTTGGTTGGGCTCAGCCTCTGCTGCTGGTAAAGTCCCTTTCCTTTCCCTCTGGGAAGCAGCCTGCAGGGGAGGGGCGCCAACCGCCACAGCTCGGGGAACTCATGGTTCTCCGGGGGCTCACAGCTGGTCCAGCTGGTCCAGACTGGGGTATGCTGTGTGTCTGGTCACTGACGTGGCCCCAACAGTTGTTCTGTCCTGTTCCTGGCTATTTATTAGCTGCTCTGGAGGATGAACTAAATCCCACACCTCACCAAGCCACCATCTTGGCTCTCTCCTCGTTAGGTGTTTGATTCAAACACAGCCATCCTAATTCACGACTGAGAATGGGGTGATCGCATCAGAAGAGGAGCGGAGGATCTGAGGATATTTTGTGCTAAGCAGAGGTGGATTTACCATCCAGCCAACCGTCGCTTGCGGCACAGGGCTGTTCACGGGCAGTTGCCCAGAGAAGGACAGGGGCTGTTGGGAGGTGTCCAGGGCTTGGTGGGGCCAGGAGCCAGGTCCAGGAAGCATTTGTAGGTAAGCATTGCTGGGAAATCACTTTAAAAAAAAGTCTTAGAAGAAAGGAAGAAGAATCCCCAAAGCTCCTGGATTCGTTGCCTATTGCTGGGTAGCACGTGACCTCATGATGGCGTGGCTTTAATTGAGGCACAGGGGCCGGCCCTGCTAGCATGTCCTGCAGTTGGTCTCCTCCCAGACCCTGGACTGTGAGTAAATCCAGGCCCTCCCAACTTGCTGGTGGTCTTGGACCGAGGCCATCTGTAAACTGGGAAAGTGATCCTTTCTGTCAAGCTTGTGGTGAGGGTGAAACGAGTTGCAGGTGTGAATGTGTCTACGTTCGTGCCAGATGCAAAGCAGGTGCTCAAGGGAAGGTGGTAATGGAGGGGAGTTGACTGCCTTAAAACAATAAACGTTTGGCACTATTTCTGGGGGGCCAAGGAACTTCTTGGCCAGCTGGTTTTGGACCCGGGTGTCTCACAGGGTCAAGCTGTGGACAGCGGCTGCAGGGACCCGAAGTCTCGCCTGGGCTGGAGCAGCACCTCCACGCTCACTCGTGCGGTGGCCGCCTGCAGGTTTCTGTCCCTTGCCCCCCGACTCTCTCCAGGGGGCCACCTGCAGCATCCAAGGCCGTTGGCTTCTGCCTAGGCTAGAGCGAGCTGCAGCATTTTTCACAGCCTGATCTCGGGCACGACAGGCCATCACTCGGAATTCTGTGGCTCACACGGCAGGGACAACGCCAGGACGGGAACTCCAGGAAACAGGGGTCATTTGTGGCCGTTTTGGCATCTGGCCACCACAGCCCCCAAAGCGTTTTATGACTTATTTTCTCAACACGAATCATGTGAGCTTCAGGCCCCACGAAGCCTGGATCCAACCCTGGTCCTAGGCAAGGCTTCTGCTTCTCCTAACATTGGCAGAGCTCAAGGTTTTGCACACAGGGTCTGAAACAAGACCCTGTCCGGGGAAACTGTGTGCTGGGGATGTGCCGGGCGTGGGGGAAGGTGTAGCTGTCAGCTTGCCCTCTCTGCCGTCACTCAGCACTCCTGTGCAAGGAGAAGCTGCTGGAATCGAGCCAGAGGTTTTGATGAGTGGCAAAGAGATGAAGTCCTGTTTGCACACTGAAATAGTGTGTTTAAACATTTTGACAATTATCAGGTGATTGCACGCGGCAGGAGAGCCCCTTGACCACGTGACAGGGCACTCGGCAATCCTCCCCTACTTCTAGTTAATTGACTTGTTTGAGTTCTTTCCTCTTAAGCACCTGAGTGATGAAATGCAATTTTTTTCTTACTCATTTTCTTTCTTAATACACCAAGAAAAAAAATAACACTGGCTATTAAATCTTATTGCATTCCTCAACTTTTGAGGTTCTGGTTATGAATTATCAAAAAAAAAAATGGACTCAGGCTTTTTTGGTCTCAGCTTGAATATCTGTGATCTGAAATAACTCAGGTTTTGCTTTTGTTCCCCAAGGTGGATCCTAAACAATGTGGTGGGATTTGTTTAATAAAAGAAATGGTCACCAATATTGAATGCCTATTTTGTGCCAGTCTGTCTGCATATGTGTCCTCATTCATCACTCATTTAACATCTACAAGGAAAGTTGAATGATCTCTGTTTTGTAGATGAGGCTCAGAGAGGCTATGCAATTTGTCAAAGGACACACAGCATATAAATGGTGAAGTTGGGCTTCAGCGGAGGTCTGCTTACAAGCCTATGTTCTTTCTACTCTGTGCCCCTCCCTATCCCAGTTTAGGTCAGATTCTCCTATTATATTATTTTATAGCGTCCAGTAGCTATGCTGCATAATAGTTATTAAATTCCATAATTATATTTATTATAACAGTTATCTATGGCTGTGTGACAAAGTACCCCAAAACAGAGTTGCTTAAAGCAATCCCTTGTTATTGCTTATGAGTCTGTTAGTTGATTGAGCATCTTCTCATGGTCTCACCCACATGCACGCACGCAGCTGTGTCAGCTGGAGAGTCAGCTGGGGCGCTGGACCTCCCGCACCTGTGGCTTTTCATTCTCGGCTTCTTCATAGCACTGTGGTTGGCAGGCTCAGGGAAGCATTCCGAGAAAGAGAAAGAGGATGCTGCAAGGCCTTTGAAGATCTAGGCTCCAGGGTGGTGCAACAGTGGCTCAGTGGCAGGATTCTCAACCCGGGTTTGTTTCCTGGTGCCTGCCCATGAAAAAAAAAAAATCTAGTCTCCAAGAAGTGTAACCAATAAGGTATCAGTGGCTGAGGAGTTCAAACAGAGTCAGAAGCCTTCTCTGGAGGTCACTATCAGGCAAGCTTCAGTTAGACATTGCTACCTATCGTAACTTGCCAAGACCCAACCCAAACAATTCCTGCCAATCCTAAAGTACATGTAAGGCATTGTATAAGATTCTACAAAGGTTCCATGCATGAGGGTAACTTTCCAGAAACCTACAACCTCCAGATGGGTCCCTGGACCAGAAAAGTCCTGAAATGCAGAGGAGCCAGCCTCTCCAGAACATCAGCTAGTTCCATCCCTCATCCCATATTATTTACAGCCTTTTCCAACATGGAAAAAGTTAGAATGGCCATAGCCCAAGAACTCCTAAACAGTGGGAGAAAGATCAAAGATGATGGTGGAGTAATAACAGAGAACGTAGGGTTTAACAAATGAGTATGACTGCTGAATCATTATATTGCTATTTCTTTCAGTCTCCAGTGTCTCGGAGCAGCTAGTAGTAAAAATGTAAAACTGTGGAATTGTAACCCACACCAAACTCTGAAATCTGTTCTACAACTAATTGTTGCAATGTGCTTTGAAGTTTATTGCCTTTTTTGCATATATGTCATTTTTCACAACATAGAAAAAAGTCGATTTTGTGATGATGAATGTACAACTCTATGCTGATATTGTAAACCATGGATTGTGCACTTAGGATGACTGCATGTTATGTGAATATATAATATTTTTCAATAAAAATTTAAATAAATAAATAAGGTCTGGGCTCCAGAACTTGTGCAGCGTCTCTTCTGCAATGTCCTGTTGGTCAAAACAAGTCGAGTAGGCTCCCGGCAGCTGAAACCAGGCCAGCTTTTCCACGGCTGACTCCCCAGTGCCTAGAATGAATCCTGGCGCATGGAATAGTTGTTGACTAAGTGAATAAAATTGTCACCGTATGTTTATCACCTAGCACAGTGGCTTGTACATAGTAGCCGTTCCCTAAATGTGATTACTATTTTATAGCTTTTCCAGGGAAGATGAATAATACAGATGCTCTCTTATTTCCAGGGACATCTTAGCTTTCTGTAGAACGAGGACTGGTCTTCACTGTCCTCCCAGTTCCCTGTTATTTGGTGCCCAGTAAATTGCCAGAGATTCACTGCCAAATCAGCAGAAAGGCGGTGGAAGTAACGATGTCAAGTGTGGCTGTGGGACCAAGCTGCCTGGGTTCAATCCCGGCCTCACCATTTATAAGCTGTGGGACTGTGGACCATCTGTGCTTTATTTCCTTATCTGTAAAATAGGCATAATAATAGCACATGCTTCTTAGGATCGATGGGCGAATTAAATGAATTAACAGCAGTAGCTGTTATGTAAGGGTTAACTATTCTGGAAAGTAACCTATGGACCTGAACTGTGAGTTCCTGGTGAATCACTTTCTTAAGATGCCACATACCCTTTTGAGAGCTGTTCTCTGCCTCATCCACCAGCCTCCAGGGAATCAGCCATCAGGATGCACTCTGAACAAAAGGGAAAGCAATCTCACCCTGTTCATGGCTGGGTAGCTTTAATTCACCAATTTCTAATTTCATATATTGCTTTTAGATTCTTTGGCTGTGGTTTTCTATCAATCGGGGTGAATGAGAAGGCCTTTTATGGGGAAGCCAACTCTACAGGTTTCAGTAGAAAAAGTGGATTACAAACTAGAACCATCCTTTATTGTCTTACCAGTATTTTATTGTGGAACATTTCACACACATACGGAAGGATTTTCTCTCCCTGTATCCATCATTTGTTTTGTTTTTTTTTTTACATGGGCAGGCACCAGGAATCGAACCCGGGTCCTCAGGCACAGCAGGCGAGCGTTCTTACCTGCTGAGCCACCATGGCCCGCCCCCCATCATTTGGTTTTGATAATTACTAGCCGGTGTCCATTCCAGCTTCATCTTCACTCCACCCTCTTTCCCCACCCCATCTATTATTTTGAAGCAAATCCCAGATTGCAAATAAATTTCTGTAGATGCTTCAGTGTGTCTCTCTAAAAAAAAAAAATAAGGACATTACTTTGGTCTCATTGCAATTCCATTTTCATACATAGAAACCGTTAACAGTGATTCCTTAATGTCATAAAATGTCCAGGTGGTGTTCTAATTTCCCACCGGGGGGCTTTACTTTGCCAAATTCACCACCTCTGTCATGTTGGGTCTCCTCCCCAACGGAGCACAGGTCTTGCAGCCAGTGATCGAAATGTTAGGTAAGATGCTGGGAGATGACGGGGCCTGGATTTCCCTTTAGCTCTCCATTAACGCCAGATTTCAACAATTTGTTGAAACTGTCCCTGGAAATTACATGTGGCAGATAAGGAATAGGGGGTGATGGTGAAGACGTGGCTTGAGTTTGGCTGCTCCACTTCTTAGCTACTCGGACCCAGGCTGGCTTTATCCACCTGTAAAATGGGAATAACTTTCTTGAGGCAGACTCTGTCCTTAGCACCCACACAGTGTCTTGTCTCCCCTTCTTCCTTTTATTTGTGGGATCCATCCCTCTGATGCCCTAACATACAGGTTTCAGTATATAGGTGTTCGGGACCAAACAAGCAGCAGACACATCAGAGGGGTCAGAGGCCCACACTGGTCACATGGCCACTCAGCACCCGTGGGTGGGCAGCCTCCAATGTGGAGCCGGACTCGGTGCTGATTGCTGATTAAAATCCCATGAGTCGCTTTGCCAGAAGGGACATGATTTTCCAAAATGGCCAACAACTCTTGATAAAAAATCTGTCTCCCCAATTCAACTTCCCCAAGTTGAATTCTTGATATTCTCACAAGCAGTGTGGACAACCAAAGCTATAGGCTGAGCCCCCAGTTTTGGGGTTTGTTCATATGAAACTTAACCCCACAAAGGATAGGTCAAGTCTACTTAAAATTTAGGCCTAAGCGTCACCCCCAGGAGGGCCTCTTT
>PVIY010016648.1:0-51208 GCA_004026745.1 Myrmecophaga tridactyla
ACATACATTTTTTAGGAATCTCCCAGTCTAGGTGCTGGGATACAATTATAAACAAAGTGTAGTTCTTGCCTTCTCAGAACTTATCCTCTAGGAGAAGATGACAGACTAATAAATAGAAACAAACAGTGGTCTAATATTTGTGGGCTGTTGGATCAAGGGATAGAAGCATGGCTGACAAGAGCCTATAGCTGGTGCATGGAAACCCTTTTCCCAGGCTAGAAATTATGATGAAATAGTCCATCACCAAAAACACTGGAGAAAAATGTAGTAAGAGATCATTTGCTTCTCCAGGGCTTTGTTTGCTTTGCAATTCAAAAAAGTTGTTGGGCAGGCCACAGTGTCTCAACAGGCAGAGTTCTCACCTGCCATGCCAAAGTCCCGGGTTTCATTACCAGTACCTGCCCATGCAATAAAAAAGAAACAAAAACACATAAGGTTGTTTCCAAAAGTTTGTTTCCATGTAGTTCCAACATTTATAGTTACTTGACTCCATGACATTGTGATTGTGTTACAGTAAAAATCAAGGTAACATGGATAGAAATATGGAAGGGGAAAGAGAAGAAAAACAATATAGCTGCACATTTTAACATTCTAGTGCTTTATACTGCTGCTAGCCTAGACTTTCCAGCTTTCCTAGAGGTGTACACATTTATTTTAATGTTGGTCTTTCGCTAATATCGAACCATGATGCCGTCATTAATCCCCATTAATGCCCTACTCTGACTGTGCCTTTTGGGAACTAACTCAAGACTGAACTTTTTGTTAACCAATTGATATTCAATGTACTCTTTAGTATTATAAAAAATCCTGAATTCTGGCTAGTAAATCAAACTGACCACAACTGGAGGCAGGTCTTTGACTTTCCTAGGGCCTGACAGGCTTCAGGGCTTCTGGTCCTCAAGCCTCTATGATTCCACAGGAAAACTGGAAATAAAGCTATTTTTCACTTTGTACATCATTCCTCATCTTCTCCTTCTCCCATAATTTAGAAAGTTTTCTTCTTTTTATGTATGAAAAGAACAGTAATGGTGTATCTACTCTGATATTTTGCCAAGCAACTCCACAGGGGGTTTTCCATGAAACCATGCTTTTGATTTTCCTTCAGTTTACTTTGGTGTCTTATGAGAAGCCCCATATATAGGAAACCTCTTCATGCAACAAACCTGGTGTAATATGATTCAGATTGAATTTCAAAACTCAGTTGGATTAGAAAAGCCATCTTCAGACATCCCTGATGAACTTAACGATCTGAAAGAAATACTTGAAGTCTGTTTCCTGATCATACAGACCAAACAGCACAGCAACCTCATAGTTGTATTTTATTTAATTAAAAAGTTAAACCATTAACTGTTCCTTTGGCTTATAAAGCAGCTGAAACACCCTTTTGCAAACTGAATTGTCATGGAAACAACAGCTGAACAGCCACTGTTCCCAATCTTTTCACCACTGCCTTTCATATTTCCCTGTATGGATCGTTCTTTTTTTTTTCAATTTTGTCTATCAGATGAGCAAAATTATATAATAATAATTTGTCTTCCCATTCCTGTGTCAAAGACTTATATAACTGCCCATCAGAATCTCTAATCAGCATCAAATAATCAGTGCCACCACAAGTGAATATGACGCAATGCCACCTTTTTGAGGATGAAGATATAATTTCCATTTGGTGGTTTTGAAAGATGAAAATAACAGACAGTCCTACAGTAGTAAGACTGTCAAAGCTCCCAGGTCAGTGATCACTGTCAGATATAGGCTTCATGATGGATTTCAGGCCCCCTCCAGAGTTTCTGGATCTCTAGCTCTATTAGCTTTCTTATTTCAAACTGATATTCTCTCTCTCCGTGGCACATACCCAGAAATGTTAGGAATGATGTTTCTTACTTTAGGATGGCAGGAAAAGCCAGAAAAGGCCTCTGATTCTCTTTATTACCTGTCCAGTGTGGCACATCTCAATCAGTAGGACCTCCCAGTGGTGGCCCCTTAATGGGAAATCTACTGGTTTATATTAGTGAAGAATGGCATTGCAGTAAAAATACTAAAACACCAATACTAAACAGATTTTTTAAAACAAAGTTGTAGCTAAGCCATCTTTAAGTATTCCCTAAGCTTAGGAGACATTTCTGTGATTCAGGCTTCCAAAGACAAAGGGAGGGATATGAGTCAAAGAAGTTCTTTAACACATTGTCAACTGAACATAATACTATAAGGACTCCTTATTCATCAGACACTCTCATTTCTCTTTTAGGGTAAATTTTTAACAATTGACAAATATTTTGGAAGTTAGTGGGAAAAATACAATATCCAATGGAAATTATCTTCAGAACCAATTTTGAGACCTTAAAATGTGAACTGGATCTCAGGTCGCCTGACCCCACCATTCCACACTCAATATATTTCCACTGGACTTGTCCTCTGTCTGTCCTTGCTCCATATCATGTGAGCTGCTTGGGTGCAAGTATAATTTCCTTTATATTCCCTGTCTGATTCAACCCTTCTATTCAGGAGCAGGGAGTAAGGGAACAATCAACTGTTCAGACATGATTTTTTTTCTCTTATGGTAAAAGCCAGCAACATAATGAAGTTTCTACTTGTAGGCAAACAGCTTGGTTTCTCAATTATTAAGGTTACATTTCTTATGCCTGTTGTCCCTATATCTTTGGAGAAAAACAGACATTTATTACAAGCCATTTCTCAAATGTGATAATCCAAGTCAATCTAAATGTCTGCTTTTTCTGAATTGCTTCCTGGAATAAGGTTTCAATGCTGCATCTATTTTGTAATCACACAGGCTATTTCTGAAACACGAGATGTTTTCAACACTCTCTCCAAGCTGTGCAGTTGATGATCTGGTCTCAGAGGCACTTTGCCCCAGGATAGATGGAGAAAAATGCAGCAAAGCCAGCAAAATCTCTTAGGATATGTACTCACAACCTTACGCACTTTGTGTTTTCCCCCTTGAGTTTTCCTTCCCCTTCTCTTCTCTATCTTTCCTCCTAGCACTCTGTTTCTATTCCTTTCTCATCTGTCCAGTATTTTTGGAGGTCTGTTCTATAGCAGCTTCATACCATGCATCTTTGGTATAACAACCAAGAAAACAGGCAACCATTGCAGAGCTTAAAATCTCAGTCTCTCTTTCTCTTGGTCCATGATTGGTTATTTCTGTCATGGATTATCCATCAGTAAAATATGTTTTGGCATCTGAGGATCCCCAGTTACTGAGGGAGACAAATTAATCTCTTGGTATAATGGTCACCATGAAGAATGACTCTAAATACCATCCCTGTCAGAGCTCTTTCTTACATACATACATATATACATACATGTAAATGTCCTTTGGACATTCACATACCAGTAATTATATGGCTTGTTACCAGTGGATAGGGTTGGTTCATGGGTTGTTGGGTTTTCTTTTATTATTATCGAGGTAAAATTTATACACAATTCAATGGGCTTTGATTGGGGTAATCATCATCCCCACCAAAATATTGACACATCTATCAGCCCGGAAATTTCCCTCATGCCCCCTTAAGCAACCACTATTTTAATTCTTCCAATAGATTAATTTTTCCTGTACTTAAACTTCATATAAATAGGTATTAATGATAAGTACTATTTGGGCTGGCTTCTTTTACTCAATCAGTTTTTGCATGTATCTTTAGTTTGTTCCTTTTTGTTGCTGAACAGTAGTTGTACCATATGACTGTATCCCAATTTGTCTATCAACTCACCAGTTATTGGACATATGGTGGTATGATATGGTGTATTTAACTTTATAAAAGTCTGCCAGCTCCCCAAAACTGGTCAAATGTCTGCTAATGGGAAAACAGACAATTAAAGCAATGACACGATGTAATGTGATGTATGAGAGGATAACACCAACCTAAGGTTACTGTGTGGACAGAGTAAAGACATTCAAATCAAAGTAAAGGTAAAGATTTCCAGAGTGAAGCCAGCTGAGTTTTAAAGAATCGGTTGCCATTCACCAGGTAAAGAAGGAGGTTGAGTGGGGAAGGCATGCCAGAAAAAGAGAATAATATTTCAATAGTACCAAGGCAGGGAACAGCTTATTGTTAAATCTACCACTATGAAAAGCAATGGAGACAGTGAATGTTTTTCTTTTCCTTCGGGCTCAAGTGCATAATCCTATTATACATGCTGTGGAGGCCCAAAGGAATCAGGGATGAAAACTCAGGTAAGGGAGGAAATGGAAATATTGTTACTCTAGTACTTTTCTCTCACATATTTGCTGGGAGGCCTGCTTATGGAATGACCTAAGAGGGTTCCATCCTCCATCCATGTCCCCTCCTTGGCTAATGGCAGAGCAGGCACAAAAAAGATCTCCACACTCCCAGACCAGCATGTTTTCAAATTTTATTGTTTGTAGAGTGATATTTCAAACAAATATCAACTGAACCCAACTGCATAAATGAAAAAAGCAGAAATGTTGTCATGAAGGAAAAGTGGTACGTGAAGCCTCCCCCACAGCACTTAGACGTCTCCTCCCCCCCCAAGAAAGAATCCTTGAGTGCCACTGGACACAATTTGGCATCCACTTTACCACCTCCTCCTACGATTAAGGTTGGTCTTCAGCAGACATGGCCGGTAGCTGTGGTGGGCATTACCTGGAAAAGACCTTATGCAAGGAATGATTCTTCTCCTTTCCAAATGCAGCTCTGCCTTTGAAGCTAGCTCGTGTTACCCAAAATTTATATCCAGTGTTCTTTGAAAAACTATTATAGACAAGACTAGGTACAAAAGAGCTTCAGAAGTTCTAGCCTTTATGAGAACATAATTTTAAATAATGTATTTTAAAAGAACATAATAGGTTTACGACAGAGAGAAGTAATTCCAATCAGAGACACATAAAATGTGCATACAGGAGAAAAATCCCTCTACATATTTTTAAAGAAACAGAAAAAAAGCACTAACCATAAAACATGTAAAGATATGTGTCGCAGGAAATTGGAAAATAAAAAACCGTCACATTTCTTGTGATTTTTTTGAAATATACCAAATTTCTTAAAAAATCTGCTCAAACCCCCATGATCAGAATGGGAAGGAAGTTCTGTAGCCATCCATGCTTTAAGGCTCTCTCCCTATCCCTTGAATTCTGCAGGATGGCATTGTCCCCAATGTGACTTTTGATCTAGGTCCCCTTGCTGGCATTCTGCTCCAATGGAGCCCAGCCCAGCCTAGTCCTCATGCTGTCATCCCCCTTAAAAGATCTCCTACCCAGAAGTTATTGCGTTTCCTGCTTGGATTTCCACAATTCCCCAGACCCTGTTGGTCCATCTCCTGAATGCTCAGACCACTTCCCCTTTGGCCCCCAAGAGCATTGTCCTTGCTTCTCACCCTATTTGACAAGCCCAGCTTAATCACTCCTCATGGACCTGAGCCTTGAAACCGGAGAGTCAACCAACCCCACCAGGCAAATCTCTGACACACAAAAGGAATTTTAACTAGTCTTACCATGGGTAAATATTAGGAGAAATTTCAAAGTATAAAGTAGGTGGAGCATGGCGGATGCCTGGCATTTTGCATCTGTCAGAACCCATAAAAGTGTACAACACAAAGAGTGAACCTTAATGTAAACTATGGGCTGTTGTTAGTAAATATTGTATCAATATTGGTTCATCAGTTGTACCAAATGAATCATACTAATGTAAGATACTAAGAATAAGGAAAATTGAGGGCTAGGGAAGTGGGTGTAGAAGGAAGGTATATGGAAATTGTCTGTATTGTTTGCTCAATTTTTCAGCAAGTCTAAAATTGTTTTTAAAATAAAGTCTATTAACTTAAAATTGCATAACAAAGCGAATAATCATTATATATATATATATTCTCATGACAAGAATTAAACAAAGCATCTGGCATATCTGCTTCCTGTCTATTTTTACGAGTGTTTTTGCAAAACAATGATACTGCTATCTAAAAATAATTCAGACAGAAAAATTAAAAAAATTTTAACCCCCCCAATCACTCCAAATTTCACCACCTAGAAATAATCATTAGTAATATTTGATCAACATTTTCCAACTAGCTATATAGATATTTAAATAGATACAGTTTCTAAAGCACAAATGTTAAAATAAATTAGGTAGAGGGAACTACTAGTGGTCAATGAGAGGGAGGGGTAAAGGGTATGGTATGTATGAGTTTTTTCTTTTTTCTTTTTATTTCTTTTTCCGGAGTGATGTAAATGTTCTGAGAAATGATCATGGTGATGAATATACAACTATGTGATGATATTGTGAGCCACTGATTGCACACCAAGTATGAAATGTTCATACATTAAGAATGTTCATGTTGTATGTTGATCAATTTTATTAATACAATTTTTTAAAAGAATAGATATAGTTTCTAAAATAATAAGTGGCATTATATTGATAGTTTAAAATATTAAATTTATTCTCACAGCTTTATTGAGATATAATTTACATATAATAAACTGCAAAGATTTAAAGTGTACAATTTGATAAATTTTAACATGATATCCATAAAACCATAACCACAATCAAAATAATGACCATACTTATCACCTCAGAAACTTCCTTTATAAGTTCTCTCTTTGACTCCTCCCTGCCTGCTTTCCCATCCTCAATCACCTCTTTGCTTTCTGTCATTATGCATTAGTTTAGACTGTATTTTCCCCAATTTTATTAAAATGGAATCATAAAGTATGTAACCTGTTTTCGTCCAACTTCCTTCAGGCTCCTTTTCTTTTGAGACCCATCCATGCTGTGGCTTGTTTCAGTAGCTCATTCCTTTCTATTGCAGAGCAGTACTCCATTGCATGGAGAAACACAATTTGTTTAGCCATTTATTTGTTGATGAGTATTGTAAACAAGTATGTACAAGCATTATATACTTACATTTTTATTTCATCTAGGAATGGAAGGGTTGGATCACATGTTAAGTATATGTTTAAGTTTTTAAGAAATTGAAAACTGGTTTCCAAGTAGTTGTAACATTTTATGTTCCCACCAGTAAGGTGCAAGAGTCCCAGGTCTTACACAACCTCTCCAACACTTAGCATGACTTGTCTTTTTAATTATAGACTTTCTAATAGGTATATAGTGGTATCTCGTGGTTTTAATTTGCATTTCTCTAATGACTAATGATATTGAACATCTTTTGTTGCACTTATTTGCCGTCCGCATATCTACTTTAATGGGCTACCTGTGCATATCTTTTCCAATGTTTTAAATTTGGCTGTGTGGTTTCTTATTATTGAATTTTGGAAGCTCTTTACATAAAACTGTATGCAAGTCCTTTATCAGACGTGATTTGCACAGATTTTCTCCCAAATTGTGGCTTATCTTTTCATTCTCTTAACAGTATCTTTCAAAGAGCAAACATTCTTAATTTTGATGATGTCCAACTTTAAATATTTTCCTTTATGTTTCATGCTTTTATTGTTATATCTAAGGAATCTTTGCTATACCAAATGTCACACAGATTTTCTCCTTCATTTTCTTTTAGAAGTTTTATAGTTTTAGGTTTTATATTTAGGTCTATGATTCATTTTGAGTTAACTTTTGTATATGATATAAGGTAGCAATCGAAGTTCATTTCCTGAATATGAATATACAATTGTTTCAGCACCATTTGTTGAAAAAACTGTCCTTTGTCCACTGATTGGTCTTTGTAACTTTGTCAAAAATCAATTAACTATAATTGTGTGCATCCATTTCTGTACTCTCTATTATATATTCCACAGATCTATTCTTTGTATTTATGCCAAGTGGTGATGTGCTATTTCATTTTAAAAGATACATTTAATTTTACATAAATTTCATTTAATTTAATTTACTTTTACATAATTTACTTACACTTTAACATAAGAAAAAATTGAATTGCAACAGAAGAAATTGTTAAACTTCAGATAAATAAATGTTTCTTTGCTACAAGAGATATTATTTCTTAATAGAGCCCTCTAAGGTTATTAAGAGAACAAAAGATTAAAGTAGTCATATATTTTTAAACTACATTTTAATTTCAGGTAGTATCAATCAACTATGAAAGATCAACACATTAAAACATTCGCACTTTCTTCCTCTCCTCTTTCCTCTCTCATATCTAATGTTTCTTAGAGTGATTTTTTTATAATTCATATTTATTATATATCTATTATTCTCAGAGTTATTTAAATTTCTATGGATTTATCTCAGTACTGGATCATTTACTCACAGAGATTGTGTACCTGCATTCTTTATTTGGTTCAATCCTTAATTGATATTTCTCAAGTAGTTTGATTATGTTGGTATATTCTCTGAATTCCTTCGTGTTTGAAAATGTGTGCTTATTGCTTTTATATTTGCACAGTATCTTAGGTGTATGTAATACTCTTGGGTCACTGTTTCTTTTTCTCAGGATTATATAAATATTGATCATCTGTATTTCCCATTCAGTGGAGATGTGGGGAAGTCTAAAGGCAACTTGATTTTCCATTCCCAACACTTATTGCTAAATTGCATTTTTTGGTCTGGATGACTGAATAATTATTTCTTTGTCCTAAAATTCAATAGCTTAATTAGGCTATATTAGTCAATGAGTATTTTACATCAAATTATCCTGGGCACAGATTGTTGTTTTCAACTTACAGATTCAGTTTTTCCTCTCTTAAGTAAAATTTTCCTGCATTATATCACGAATATATTTTCTGTGTCCTTGATTGGGTTCTCTGCTTTAAGGGCACTGATTATCCTATTGTTGTATCATCTTTGTATTCCATAACTATTAACTTCTCTCTAAATAATTTCATCTGTTTGTTTCATTGGGATTTTCTTTGATTATTTCAATTTTTTCTATGTCAAATTATTTATTTTCAGCAGTGTCTATTATGTTCCTTGTGGTTTCTAACTTATTCATTCTGAAATGATGTGATTTGTTCTTCAATTCATTACCTTATGTCTGTGATCTTCTAAAAGATTGTGAGAAAATTCTTTCTGTTCCTTAGTTTTGTTTTCTTCTATGTATGACTTCTTTACTTGTCATAGAATTTCTCTCTCTCTCTCTCTCTCCTCCCATTCCTTTATACACACACACACACGCAGATTCTTTTTCATTTATTTATGCTCAAACTTGCATAGTTCTTCCCCAGGTGTTCTATTTGCTGTAATATAATGTAAATTAAATATTGAATCTCTTCTCAATATATAATCAGTTTGCTTTCTCCTCAAACCAACAACTGTGCATTTCATTCTGTTTACTCCTTATTACCCTGTGAGAGTTTGGAGTAAAGAATGGCGTTTACCCTGGAGACAGACAATCTCTTTTAGAATACTTGGGTTCTGTTCTTTATTTTAACATTCTTCTAAATTTCTTATTGCAGAACCCACTCTACCTAATACGAGGTATATCTCTTTTCCATGGGGAATACCCTTAGGCTTTAAATCATTTCTCCTTTGTAGTCCTAGAATTCCTACCTCTTTTAGACATGCAGACCCCTTTATGCCCATTTCACCATAGTAATTTTTTCCACTATCCTGGTAAGAATGAGAAAAAGGTTAGAATTTAATTCAGTCTGTTCCTTACCATATTTTGAAATACGAAAGAGAAATCTCAGGATTTTGTTGGCCTTTCCATAGGACTTCTGAGAAGGTGTTGTTGGTTTAGTAACTGAGCCACACTGTACTCTCTCTTCCACTCCATAATTGTCATATCTTTCCTTGGCCATCAAGTTTTGAAAATCATTGCATTATTTTTTGCCACTTAGGTTGCTTTTAGTGACTTTTTGGCTGGTGGGTATTTCATTTTTCCAATTTTGTAAGAATTTTGGGAGGGAAATTTAGTGTCACCTTAATGAAGTTGAATTATGCTACCTCTCCATACCCCTATGCTAATATTCTTCATTTGGCCACCAGTGACCCAAAACCAAGCATTTCATTCTGCCACTGGTCAAAGTCTGAATTCATAATCGGGTGTTCAAACAGCTGGTTGTGCTATGAAAAAGGATCAGAACGTGGAGCCCTTGAAGTGTTTCCCCAACACTGACCTTGCATTTTAGGGAGGGAGATACTACTTTAAGCCCTTACATCTATCACCAAAAACTATCAGTGCCTGGGACCTGCAAAAATCAATATTCTAATTAGAAAACAGTAGCTAATCTGGCCAAATGCTAATAAATGAGAGTTGTGATTCATCTAGCATCAGGGGAACAGACCAACATTAACAATTAAAAGATCTGTAGAGGAAAGGGCTTTTTTTTTCCTTATTCTTCCTCTAAGTTGATTGCATTCAGCTTTATGCTATAAATAGCTTTTCTAACTAATGGCTAGCTTTTTAACAATCAGTCATCAGAACCACACTTTAGGAACTTTTACCAATCAGTTCAGTGACCCTATTCTATTTCTCAATGATGAAAGAAAGGTAATGTGAGTTCAAAGCAAAATCTACCCATCCACAAAAAACATACCACATTATAGCCTACCAGGCCACTCTTCTGGCTTCGTTACATAGATACAGATTTTTAAGTAGTCAATACAACCGCAATGAGAAATACTGATTTTAACAAAACACAAAATGGTAGGCTAAACCTGGCTGCACCAATCATTTCATGGAGCGACAATCCTTGTAGTCAAAGTTCATATCAAAGTCATGAATTTGCATTTAGCTTAACAAGGTCCTTCAGAAACCTCCAGAGAATTCCATTTTGTTTTGGTGTTGACATTGAACAAATTCACTGAGTTACCAAAACTCTCCTTCACTTTAACCTGACAAGGCACAACATCAAAGGGGAAAAATAGGTCTAAATAGAACTGAATGGCAGTCTTTTAGAGAACTTTCCCCAGAATGACTTTCTTTGAGAAATGCCAGGCAGTGCAATAGCACCCTTCAGTGTAGTGTTTATCATTCATAGTAGCAAGTGCTTGTTCATCTTAACTGTTTTCTTCCAGTATTTTCTATTTCATCTCATATTGTCTACTTATGTGATACCATGCAGAGCTACTAGCAGATCCTTGAATCTGCCATGTTGTTTCATGACACCAAGCAATTATTCAAACTCTTTCCTGTATGTATATGGTCTTTCCTGGCCCTCAGCCTCTAAGACCTAATTGCACGTCATCTCCTATGTTAAGCTCTGCCATCATCACCATCCTCCAAACTGACAGAACTGACTACTCCCTTCTTTGGGTCCCTACTCTACCTGTACATCTTTCTGTCTTAATACCAGTAACAATTATTTCCACTTGATTGATTTCTTGTCTTTCTCTTCCCAAACGCAAGTCTCTCTTTTTTTTTTTGGATGCTCGATGCCTCTATGCTTGTTGAATATATGAGTGGTTATTCAACACATATTGAGCACCTATTCTTTGCCAATACTTGTTAGAAGTATCAAAGACGTAGATTTTATTTCTGTTCTCAATGAATTCATGAATGAGTGGGGAAGTCAGACTCCTATACAACTAAATACGACAAGCTTAGGAGAGTGCTCTGGGCAAGTGCTGCAGTTGTGCTACTAGCCGGTGAGGCAGTGAACACATTAAAACTCCCCAGTTTTCAATATCTCTTCTATGGTTTCCATAATCCAAACACGTTTTAATCGTATATTCCACGTTGCTTTCAGCATACACTAAACCCTTGCTTCTGAAGCTAATGTGCATACAAATCAGCTGCAGATATTGTTAAAATGCAAACCCTGATTCAGTAGATGAGGAAGAGGCCTGAGATTCTGCATTTCCTACAAGCTCCCAAGGAATGTCGAGGCTGCTGGTCTGCAGACCACACTTGGAGAAGCAAAGCTCTAAACACTTGTAATGTCAACATACAAAAATAGTAGGAGGTGGTACTTGTTTTTGAAAGACCTCCCATTGCTCCCTACCTAGACATTCCTCTGTCTATGACTAAATACGTTGAAAGTTACACCAAGGAAAGTAGATTTAGCAGTGCCTGGAAAAAGCCAATAGGACAGTACCACCGTGTTACTTCATAGCCTACATTTACAGTTTCAACCTGCAGGACTTTGTTCCTGAACTTTAGATCTGCTATTTCCAGATGACTGTAGTAAGACTGTGTGTAGCAAGGTTTTCACAAGCATTGAAAATTACTGCTGACGGGCCACGGTGGCTCAGCAGGCAAGAATGCTCACCTGCCATGCCCGAGGACCTGGGTTCGATTCCCGGTGCCTGCCCATGTGAAAAAAAAGAAAAAAGAAAAAAAGAAAATTACTGCTTTTACTTCAGTCTCACCTCAATTTAAACCATAATATCCCAGGCCCTTTATATAAATAGAAATGTCTTTTGACAAAACTATAAAACTGTAATCACTTTAAATTAAACAAACATAAAAAATATATAGTCATCCTTTCCATATTGCAGGGATTAGTGGTGTAGCACCCCGGGATCTGGAAAACCCACATACAAATTTTTTTCATGATTTCAGGAAACTCCCTAGCTGCCTCTTAATTTTCTTGCCTAATACTCTTACATTGTGTAGGCTAAACCTTTAAAAAAAATGATAAAATTCAAAACAGCCTTTACTGGCCTGAAAATCCATAGGGGTAGAACCTTCACCTTCATTTTCCTTTAGGGAATCATGTAAGGACTTAACCTTTTCTCGTATGATGCAAGTGTCTACCTGAATGCCTTCTTTATAACAATCCTGCACCAAAAGAATGTTGTACTTTCAATGGGAGAGAAATGCGGATCTCATGGTTTATTCAAATCCTGCGCAGTTGTTGGTGTAGCTGCAGCAATAGCTTCACATTTTCTTTGCATGTCATCTGCAACTTCTGCAAGACTCCCCCCAAATTTCCATTTCATTTCTTTTGCTGACCTGGAATATATCAAAATTGCAATGAGGAAAGTCACATTGTAGAATGATTACTTCTTTAATGTAGTTTTTTTGGAGCGCCTCTGAAGGGTACACATGTGAATTCCTTTTCTCATTAATGCTTACTGGGTCCTGTGACAGCAACTGCTAATTTTCTCAACTCATCAGAATCTGCCACTCATCATAAAAGTTAAAATCCATTAGAACACAGAGTCCTCACTTGTCCACTTAGAATTCTCCTCCTCAAACACAAAATCCCAATAAGAGGTTTCTTCTTCAATAGGTCTTCTTCTCTTCCTCACGTCATTCTCCAGCACAATTCTAGCCCAAACTAAGCACCCTATGTGTATCTTTTCTCAAGCCCATGAAGAAGGCATTACAGCCCTTCCTGGCTGCTATTCCAGTTATTTAACCTTACTTCAATATACAATGATATGCTGTTTAAGAGACACTCTGGGTCTTTGGTTTCTCTTTGTACACAGCTGTTGCATCATTTCCCTCTCACAACAGAACAATGAATTGAACAGAAATGGAATGTTTTCATCATGCAGGAAACATGGAAGGCACTGGAAGCCTGCTGATGGTGCTTGAGAGTGCCTCTGCCATAGTCTGGAGAGCAGACAGCTAACAGCTTTTCCTGTTTCTCATGAACTCATTTAGATTAATGCCAAAGATGATGAAGGGGTCATTGTTGGATCTTGGGACAACGTCTATGCCTATGGTGTCCCCCCGTCAGCCTGGACTGGAAGTGTTGACATCCTCTTGGAATACCGGAGTTCTGAGACTCCAGTCCAATATGGCCAGTGCTGGGTTTTTGCTGGTGTCTTTAATACATGTAAGTATCTAACCAAATGGTATTTCTGTTTGTTTGTTTATTTGTTTGTTTAATGTAAAGGAGATTTCATTTCAGGACATTTTGCCTTAAATCTGGCAAAGAGGTCCAACAGCCCTTGTTGGCACTATAGAATTTGATTGAGCATTCTGGAATATAGTCAATGCATAATTAAATTGTACCAGCCACGATTTCTTTTTGACTCCAGAATCTGTGTGGAAAGAATGATGGACTGTTTTCCATATAATCCATCATTAAACACTCAGGAAAATGAAGGGTCATAGAGACCAAGTAAGGATGTGAGAAAAAAGATAAGCCATTTTATTTTCAGTAACACCCCCCCTCCGAGTTTTTGAAAGGTTAAAATAGTGAAACAAGGATGAGCCACGATGGCTCAGCAGGCAGAGTTCTTGCCTGCCATGCCAGAGACCCGGGTTTGATTCTTGGTGCCTGCCCATGCAAAAAAATAGTGAAACAAAATAATTTAAAATTAAAAAAATTTAAATAACAAATATACGAAAAATACATACTGCTTATCTTTTTTTGAAGGAATTTTATAAATAATGCTTATTTGCTTATTGTTTATTGTTGAGGAGTCTTATAAATATATATACTTAGTTTTTATGGAAGGGATCACAGCAGGTGGTATCGTTTCTATTTTTCCATAAGCGAGTCTTGGTGCCCCCCTGCAATTAGATGTCAGGACCTAATGAACAACCTGTACCTCTCTAGTTTGCCTTCTGGCCTTTAAATCCACCCAACATGCAATCTATAAAGGGGAATTTATGGGGAAAAAATTGTCTTCTTCAGCCTTGCGCATCGTTTTTCAAAATGGCATTTGCCTCTCTAGGCCCAGACAATGTTATAGTTAATTCAGTGAATATTTTAGAAGATGCATTTATCTCAGTATGTCTTCATCATCAGTAATGATTTTCATTCGCATACCATCTCTACAGCCTCAGAAAAAATATTAAGCTCAAGTCCAAGTTTCCTTTCTGCCTGCACATTAATAAGGAATATTTTACCAAGTTGGCATTTTATAAATCAGAAAAACCAATTAGGGGCTGAAGGTCAGGGTGAGGCCACTTTTGAAAACAACTTTCAGTTTCATCTCAACATGGCAACAGTCTAAGAATTAGTCAGTGATCCAAGGGCAAATGAATCAAGTTTTGTTTTGTTCCCCTCTCCATGGTAGCAAACAGATTAAAATTATTTTCTTAGTCATTTGCGTATGCCCAAGGGTCCGAGGAAAATATATTTCCTGGGAGCAATAAAGTCCAAAAATAACAGTCTCCCTAAAAGCTCTGGTCTTTGAAATTCTAGACAGAAGCCTGAACTTCATGGCAAGCTAAGAATTGGTGGTGATTCCCCTTCCTCAAAGCTCCCATGCAAGATTTCACTCTCATGAAATGATTTCAGAAAAACGAAATGGACCTTCTACCTCCCCAAGTTCATCCCCTGCCTAAAGTTTCACCATCCCAGAGTAATTTCTCTGGGATTAGAACTAGGTAGAAAAGCAAACACATTACATCCACTTGTGCCTTTTATATAAAGGATCGCCAGATTAGTTCCTGCAAACAGGTTTGCGTGGTAATTTTCTAAAAGGCAGAAGCACCCTGTGGAGACGTTGTAAGAACCTGAAGAGGGAAAGTGGAGGGAAGGGTGCGCTGGAGCTCAAAGTCAAGTCTTATCAAGAGTAAGAAACATTTGGGCATCAAGGTTCTCAATCTGTGACCCTGTGAATTAATGTTAAGCCAGAAGTGGAGTTAGTGTGCCATTTACTTTATTGGTAACCTGTAGCATGACTAGGGGCTGCAAATCAAGAGAGAGAGGAAGATGGAAGCGGGAGGCTTGGAGGGGGGCGGCCACCATTGTTTGGAGTTGTTAATATCAAGTCACTTGAATCTCCAACAGTCTCCATTGCTCACTTCCAAGGTTATTCTCTTGAAGGTGGATAGTCTTTGCTTAAAAATGCTAAACTATTCTGAGGAAAAAAAAAAAAGAGGCAAGCCAAGTCATTAATCTTAAAATTGTCAGCTGAATTATTTTCAATGAGTCCTGATGGCAGGAGTCTTGGGAGCCAGGGAGGGCGTTTGAATTAAGTTTAATCAATAGATACATATGGCAAGAGATGCATCCAGGTAATTTATTATCTAACAATTTAAATGAATCTGTGGTGTCACCCTCCACCGAGTGACAGACAGTAAGTTTCAGCCAGGGAAGCAAATCCCACTGAGGACTCACTGTGTAGGTTCCTACTATACTATTAGCTGTTTCTCTTTTAATTATTGTTTTTGAAAACATAACCCTATTAGCTGGACTGAAATAATACAACTTTGATGATCGTATGATTAGAAACTAAATAATTAGAACTCTGTTTATTAGTCAGGGTTCTCTAGGGAAACAGAACCAACAGGAGATATTTGTAAATATGAGATTTTATAAAAGTATCTCATCCAACTGTGAGAATGCATGAGTCCAAATTCCACTGGGCAGACTGCAAACTAACAACTCCAATGAGGGTTTCGATGAATTCTCAAGGAGATGCCGGTGGGCTGAGTAGAGATGAAAGTTCTCTCTTCTGACTGCCAAAGTCATCACCTCTACCTTAAAAGTCTTCAACTGACTGGATTAATCTCAGCTGATTGGATTTTCTCATTGCAGAAGACAACCCCCCATAGTTGATCACAGATGTAATCAGCCATAGATGCAATCAAGTGATTGATGATTTAAGTCCACAAAATGTCCTCACAGTTAAGTTAGGCCAGTACTTGCTAGGCCAGACAACTAGACACCATCTCGTAGGCCAAGTTGACACATGGACCTGACCATCGCACCCTGTCAGTAGAATTCTCTTTGGAGTTGGCTTCATTAGGAGTCAGCCACAGTTTTGAAAATTACACTTGAAGGTTGGTCTCTGCAACCCCCATGCTTTAGAACAGTCTCCCTTCTCTGATATGGACCATTTGGGGACAACTGCAAAGGGGTTTTTATGTTGATGAAGAAGAAATTCCTTTATGAGAAGGAATTTTTCACTAGGTATTTGTCAAATTTTGATGAAGTTTTCAGCAGCGCTCTTTCTTTTGTGTAGTTTTGCGATGCCTTGGGATACCAGGAAGAGTCGTTACCAATTATTTCTCGGCTCATGATAACAATGCCAATTTGCAAATGGATATCTTCCTGGAAGAAGATGGGAGCGTGAACTCCAAACTCACGAAGGATTCAGTGTGGTAAGTTGGATTTACAGGGACATTTGCCAATATCAAATTAAAGTGTCATTATACTTTTACCCCCAGACGGATTTCATCAGATGTTTCTTTCTCTTCTATTTTAAGAACCATTAGATACCACAGGCAGAAGCATCCAATTGTCAGAAATTCTCTTTAGCCAATTAATTAGACATATTACTGAAAGGACAGTTTGGGTTCCTAGTAATAAAGATCAATCACCCCGTTCCAACAGCAGCTACCAAGAAAAAGCCACCATTTCAACTGCTTAATGAATCTATACTAATTCCTCTCTACCTTAGTATGTTAATATTTATGGTTGATGACACCGATAATAGAGCCAACTTCTCTATGTCATTGCCCAAAGAGTAATAAGGAGATGCTATGTAGAGGCTCTGTGTATGCATGGTCTTATTTAATTCTTTTAACAGTTTTATCAGGTGAGTGTTATTAATAACTCCATTTCACAGACAAGGAAACTGAGGCCCAGAGAGGTTAAAGTAATTTGTTCAAGGTCACACATCTGGTTAGCTGAGAAGAGAACCCAAGGGCATCTGACCCTTAATCCTGACCCCAATATGCATTTGCCCTTTGATATTGTTCTTGATTTGTGTCTTGACCTTTTATTTGGAGACAGTATAGGAGAGTTGAAATTGGTTCTGAGTACTGGCCGTGTGGGTTCTGCTCATTGCCTTGAGCAGGTGCATCTCAAGCTGGCTATCCCAGAGAAATCTCATTTTTCCAGGTGACCCCCTTATTGCAAAACAATATGCTAAAATGAAGAGAAAAATCCTAAGAGTCCAGATTGGAAGAATATTTATGAAGGTCTATTTTGGAGGAAATCAGGGCATCATTTCAGCTGCTGCCAGGCTCTGCAATAGGTGGAATTTCTCAGCCAAAAGGATGTCTCATGAGGTTGGTCTTTACAAGTAATAAAGCAAAAACACTGTCAGCTGTAAAGCCATCCAGATGGGGATGATAGGAAGTTAGAAGCTCATTTTAAGAGAAATTAAAAGTGAGAAGTGCCCTAACTCCCCCGTGTTACAGGAATGAATCACGGTGGTAGGAACTGTATTAACTTAGTAGTGCTGGTAAACGTTCATTTGAGAATGTTGAAAGGAGGAAATCGCTGAACTAGTAGCAAAGTGCTACTATGAATAAAACATGGTGCAGTTCATTTGAAGGAAAGCTGGAGAGTTTGGGCAAGAGAAAACCTCACCTCTGTAAATTGAACAGCGATTTAAAGAACGATTTAAGCCCCAGGGAATTACAGGAGAGCGGACCAGAGTGTATAAAGAATGACAGAAAACAAACCGAAATAGCTGCCTCCAAACCCAGTTGTGACCATCTAAAATGAAAACTATTTGGCATTCTCCACTCTGAGTCTCCATGCACACAAACACACACACGTTCACACACATACTCGTATGCATAGTGCTTTGCAGCCAATTGCAATTCATATTTATTCCTCCCTGTTTTTTGCTCCAGATATTGACCCATCATAATCCTCTCTGGGTACCCCCACAAATCATCCCAAGAGGCCCTAAACAAATTCGATGCAAAATTGTAATGCCCTTAGATCTTGCTCCCCCATAACCTTTTCCCCAATACGAATTTCTTTCCTTGTCCCCTGCACCCCTTGGCTACTTAAGTGCCTTCCTCAAATATCCCATCACCACAGAAGAATGCCCTCTAGGACCCTCGCCCATCTACCACTGCCCCACCCATTGCCCTCATCCCTCATCCCCTCCCCTTGCCTGGCACATAGTAGGTTTTCAGTATTTGCTGACTGACTAGCTGAATGGCCAACACACCCAAACAGTACACAGCAGGGATGAAAGGGGCCGGTCAGGTGTCTCTTCAAATCCTGGCTCTGCCACTCACCAGCTGTGGGATCTCGGATAAGGAGCAATTTCTCACCAGCTGTGGGATCTCGGATAAGGAGCAATTTCTCTTTTTGTCTCGTTCCTCCACAAATGTGGAAGCAATGACATTTCCTCCATCCCTCAGTACAGAGCCAAGCCTGACAGGTGCCTATTGCACACGAACTGCTATGACTGCCTTCATTCTTAGTTGCACAGCCTGGGGCAGGGGGTGTGTAGCAGTGGAGTTTCATACAATTTGTTGCCCCCAATCTAAGCATAATGAAACCCATTGAAGCATAATGGGGGTATTTTTTTTTAAAAAAAAGCATCAATATTTGCCTCCTCAGTGCAAACAGTGATACACCTTAGAAAGCTGTAGATATTCCAGGAAACCAACTGTTTTCCTAAAGCCCTTTTTGACTGAGGAGACTGGGAAGGGGTCTGTTCCTGGGTATGCTTTTGTTTGGGTAAGTGCATGCTGTGTGACCTTGGGAAAATGACTTCACCTCTCTGACCTTCAGCAGCCCCCTCAGTAGAATGAGGAAACTTTTAGCAAGTTACAGTTACCTGGATTTCCTGATGTGATGATGAGGTGATCAAGGTAAGGTATGTCCCTCCACAGGCTCTAGTCAAACATGCCCACCCCCAACCTGCTTTCCGCCATCCTGGTTTGTGTGCGGGTCTTCTCTCCTTCCCATGCCCCTCCCCTCTGTAGCACCCAGTCCCCTTCCTCTTAAATCTCACTCAAAGGTCCATCCCTCTACAAACCTCTCAACATTAATCCATCTCACCATTCTCTTGCTTGTGCTTCCACCATCTCTTCACCGTCTCGTCCTCTGTGGTACACAGTTTGTGGTGAATTAATTTGTCCATTTAGAGCTCAATTACCTATAGCCTTCTCTTCTCCATGACTCAGCCAAAGCCTGGCATGCCCAAGACAGAAATGAGCCAGCAGAGAGAGGCTCAGAGGGAAGAGAGCTAGAATGACTGAGAATGTGTGTTGCACTGAATACACACCAAAACCAAGAGAGACAAGTAGGGGGTTTCATGTCTTTCTCTGACTCTTCTCCCCCTTTTTTGCAGCAGATCCAGGACTGTTTGTCTGCCCCTCTCAGTTTACTGCATTAGATCCCTGCATGCTGACCCTTCCCTCCCTGTCTCTGCCCGGGATGGATGCACTGACCATTCTATCAGAGGAAAGACTGGGAGCCCCTCATTAACTCAGGAGAGGGAGGGCACAGGGACATCAGAGGGCATTGCGAGCAGACTAATTGAGCCTCAGGGTAGTAAACAAAATCCCGAGTGGGCAAATGCCAGGAAACATATCCTGGAAGGAGCAACGTGAGCACCTGTCCCCAGGGTGCCGATGAATTCTGAGTTATGGAAACCTCCAGAACGGCATCTCTGGGTCACTGCAGACAGCTTGCTGCAGATGCTTGCTCCGGGTTTGCTGCAGTCAAAGCAGAAAATAGGGATACGAGTTGAGAGCAGAGCTCCTGCCGGTAGGCAGGGATAATCTACGATTTGGCCTCCCCTTGGAGTAGCTCAGTTTGGGTCACCTCATTATCAAAGGTCACAACAGAAATGGAAACAATTTTAACAGGAAGAGAGGGTGACACTTATTAGGGTCATGAAATATATTTCAACGAAAGGCTTCTTTCCTTCTAAATGAAAATGCTGCCCTTTGTCCTTTTGCTGCAGAGAAGGTAGTTAGTTTTGATGATTGTTGGTGAGAGAACCTTTTCCACCTTTAGATTTGCATGTCTGACTTACCCCCCACCAGAATGCAACCCTTGTTTGGGGGAGCAATCTCTTCTCTATTTTGTTTCACCCTCATGGTATACAGAGCAGGGCATAAGGCAGGCACTTCATAAATAGTATTGGTTGGAGTTTTTAACATGCTTGTTTAATGGAATCAGTACTATTAATCACTCGACAAACACTTCGTGAGTGCTACCATATCCTAACACCAGATGCTAAGGATTCAGAGAGAAGGGAATCAGCGTCTCTGTCCTTGAGAAGCCCCATCCAGTGTCACTGGGTGGGACAACCACAAATACAACAGGCTGCAAAAAATATAAGGTGATCTACAGTCAAGGAGACCAGAGGAAAGAACTTCCATCCTAAGCCCAGGGAAGCCAGGGGGAGGTCTTCTCATGGGGCAAATGGCCATGGCGGCAGAGCAGTTATTCTCCCTGCAATCTTCTAGATAAGCTGCTCAAGGATGGAATGGCTGAGAAATGTCCTTGGCTTCTGGATGAAGCCTACAGGTATAGATGCAAAACTCCATAAGACTGAAATAAGACCCCCAAAGATCAGTCTAATTCAAGGGCCAGTTAGAAGACTCAGGATATCATCCAGAGTTATCGTGCATTATTCTAACTACAGTTGTTAAATATCAAAACTTATTCTGATCCAGGGTCAGGCTACTGGAAGGAGAGCACCTGGCCCTTCAGGAGAGCCCTTTTTCCCAGCTCCCCACTTTCTACAGCAGAGGCACGCACCACCCCATTGCAGACTCTGCCTCCTTGAAGGCAAACCCACCTGCGGCTGCTCTCTTGGTGTCAGAGGGTCAGATGGTCCACTGTCTTCCAGATTCCCTCTTGGAACCAGCTCTTTTTGACCACTGACACCCAGAATTCCTTGCCCAGCTCCTAAAATCATTCCCTTCATGCGTCCCTTTCCAATCCCGTTCACATTCCCAGAGGAAGGCTCTTTGAAGCAGGATGGGGGGAGCATGCTTTGTTAAGTCCTTTGGGATATGAAGTAAATGAGCAGAACACATGAGCAGAGTCCCATAAGCTGATCCTTCCACTTCTGAAGCCCAGCTGGCTTGCAAATTGACCAACACAGAAGCAGCCTAGTTCTGGGTTTTTTTGTTATTGTTGTTGCTGTTGTTTGTTTGTTTTGGTATGCTGTGTGGTGGGCGTCACATTTCATTCTTTTTCCATGTGAGTATCACATTATTGCAGCATTAATTGTTGAATTTTTTTTGGCGGGGGGAGACACAGGCCGGGATTTGAACCTGGGTCTCCCACATGACAGGCAAGAATTCTACCACTGAACTATTCTTGCACCCCCTTGTTCAGGGTCTTAAACATTTTATGTGACACTAAAGATGATTGTAAAAATGGTGTGCCAAAGCAGTTAACAAGAGTATTTCCTTTATCGTCTTTTCATTTGAAAACAAGTAGGTTTGGTTAAAGTCACTTATTCAATTTAAGTTTTAAAAAGAACTGTGGGACGGCTGCCGTGGCTCAGCAGGCAGAGCTCCGACCTGCCGTGCTGGAGGTCTGGAGTTCAATCCCTGGTGCCTCCTGCCCATATGCAAATTTAAAAAAAAAAAAAAAAAGAACTGTGAAGGTACCTGGGTAGTTCAGTGGTAGAATTCTCGCCCACCAAGCCGGAGACCTGGGTTCGATTCCAGGACCGTGAGCCACCAAAGAAGAGAATTGTGAACTAGCAAATTTTTATTTGTCTGTTTCAGCTCAAAATGCCAACAGCCTAAGAATTAGTCAGTGATCGAAGTGGAGAGAAATCACCAGTTTTGTTTTTTGCTTTTCACCATGGCATCATGAGAAAACTTTCAAACTGTTCTTCTCTTTTCTCCTCTCTCTTTCTGTTCTCTTCATGTGCCAGGTATAGTATAGTTCTGTCCCTGATTAGCTTGATGGCTTTGGGCAAGTCACTCAACTTCTCTGGGTCTTAGTTTTCTCGTATATAAATTTAAGCTTCATCTTAATGAACTATAGAGTCCTTTCAGCTTCAGAAATATATATTTTAATATATATTATAATTTAATTTAAATATATATATAATATACATATGTTGAAATGTGTATATACAATTTTAAGAATTTTACTGTTCTCCAAGCCAAGGTTTTCTTCCAGTGCTTACCAGGTTCTGCCACTTTATCCGAGGACCTGCTTACTTGCAAGAACCAGGCTCTGATCCCCTCATCCATGCAGAGATGCTACTTTGCAAACTGACTTCACACTGGCTCCTCAGAAAGAAAAGAAACAGGAATCAAAAGCATCATGATAAATATCTGCAACTGTCAGGCTAGCCTCAAGATAAAAAAAAAAATTCCAAGTTCCTTCAATACTTTTTGCACAGTTACAGTTGTTATTATTTGGTTTTGCTTTTTTAACTCCAAATGTAAAAAAAGAATAAAAAAATCTCTGTACTGCAAAAAGTAGCACTGAGATTTAAAACACCTTCGAAGTACATTTTAGAGTAGAAATCACCCAGCCTGCATACCAGGGAGCCTGCCCTGGCATGTAAAGTAACTGCTACTCTTATGTCTCACTACACCTGGTGTCGGGGGTTGCACACTGTAGACATATTTTTGAAATTTGGGCAGTTCCACTTTGTACATCGTTTTACGCTGTGTTTCTACTCGCGCTCTTTTGTTGGACTTTTATATTCTCTTAAATTTTAGTTGATGCCTGTGAAAAAAAAATAGAATTATCCAAAACCAAATTCCAAATTAAAAAGTACAAAAAAATTCTGACTATATATCACTGCTTTAAGATGGTTACAAGTTTTCAAAATTATCCCATGGTGCATAAAAGATGCCAATTTTTCACAATTTTTACTAACCACATTTCTGTCAGCCAAACTGTTTTTAGGAAATTCATTCTGAGCTAGATCTTGAGATCTGTGATTGAAGGACTAAGAATATGCCCAGTGACGGTACATTAGAGTCTTGTGGGGGAAACAAAAGATTTTAAAAAGTTATCTGCAGGCTGTGTGATGGTGGCTCAGTGGCAGAGCTCTCACCTGCCATGCCAGAGACTCGGGTTCATTTCCCAGTGCCTGCTCATGCAAAGGAAAAAAAAAAGTTACCTGCACATCCAAGGAATAAAATGTTTATGGAATTCTTTGTTCCAGGCTCTGATTCAAGGGGATGATATGTATTAACTAACTTAAATCCTTACAACAGCCCTTATGAGATTTAACTGTTAAATCCTTTTAACAGTTAAGTTATAACTTTCTATTACATGTTTTTATAACAGAAACTTTGAACAGTTTCTTCATGTATAAATGGCACAGTGATCTAAACGTGGTCACCCAGCCAGTAAGTGGGCAGAGCTAAGATTACAAACCAAGGAGGCTGAATCCAGAGTCCATACATTTTTTTTAATAGCACCATTTTAAAAATTTAATTCATGTATCATAAAATTTGCCCTTTTAAAATGTGCAATGCAGTGCTTTCACAGAGTTCTGCAGCTATCGGCTATTATCCAATTCCAGAATATTTTTGTCTCCCTGTATTAGCTAGGGTTCTCTAGAGAAACAGAATCGGCAGGAGATATCTGTAAACATAAGAGGTCTCACACAACCACAGGGATATAAAAGTCCAAGATTTGTAGGGCTGGCCGCAAACTGGCAGCTCCAATGAAGGTCCTCAATGAACTCTCAGGCGAAGCTGGCTGGCTGAAGCAGAAAGAGTCATTGTTTCTTCTGAATCCTCTTTGAAAGCGTTCTGGTGATTAGATTAAGCATCACTCATTGCAGGAGACACTTCCCTTAGCTGATTGCAGATGTCACTCCATTTTACATCCCCACCAGCCCTGTCTGAGAGTTCCAACTCCTTCACACTCTTGCCAACACTTGTTATATTCTTTTCTTTAATTGTTTTGCTATTGTTACTGTTGACTTGTAAGAGGTCTCTATATTTCTGAATAGCAGAGCCTCATCAGAATTTTAAATATTTTCTCTTTCTTAATAGTGTCCTGTGGTTCACAAAAGGTTTTATCCTTGATGAAGTTCAATTTATCCATTTTTTTCTCTTGTGGCTTTTGGTGTTATATGCAAAACCATAGCAAAATCTAAGGTCGTGGAGATTTATGTGCATGTTTTCTTCTCAGAGTTTCATAGTTTTAACTCTTATATTTAGATCTTTTATCGATTTTGAGTTAATTTTTGCATACGGTGTGAGTTTTGCATAATGTGTGGTGCCATTATTTTGGGCTTGGAAATCCAATTTTTTGCAGCACTGTTTGTTGAAGATACTATTCTGTCCCCATTTAATTGTCTTGGTTACCTTGATGAAAATTAATTAACTGCAGATGTATGGGTTTGTCTCTGGACTCTAAACTCTATTTTATTAATCTATACGTCTGTCTTTAGTTCAATTACATGCTATTTTTTATTGCTGTAGCCTTGTAGTAAGTATTGAAATTGGGACGTGTGAGTCCTCTAACTTGATTCTTTTTCAACCTTGTTTTGACTGTTCTTGGTCCCTAGCAATTTTATATGAATTTTAGGATCAACTTTTCTGTTTCAGCAAAACTAAATAAATAAAGCCCAATGGGATTTTTATAAGGATTGCATTGAATCTGTGGGCAGCTGTTCTGGTTTGAGACTGTTATGTACCCCAGAAAAAAACATTTTCCTTCAGTCATGATCAATCTTGTCAGGCCAGACATACTGTTTAGGGTGGAACCTTTGATTAGATTGTTTCCATGGAAATTGACCCACTCAATTGTGGATCTGACTTTTTTGATTAGATAGAAATGTGACGCTGCCCATTCAAGGTGGGTCTTGGGTAGTTTACTGGGGTCCTTTAAAAGGGATACACTTTGGAGAAAACATAGTTGCTTCAGAGCCAACATAGATGCAGACATTTGAAGATGCAGAAGATGCAGACCCCAGCAGATGATGCCATGTGCCTTTCCATGAGACGCTAAGAAAGCCAGAACCCAGAAGTTTGCCCCAGAGCAGCTAAGTGAGACCCACAGATGTTTAAAGAGGAAGACACTGGCACCAGAAGCACAAATCAATGAACCAGGAGCAAGGACCTCAGACACCAGCCACATCTTCCCAGCTGACAGAGAAATCCTGGATATCATTTGGCCTTTCTTGAATCAAGGTATCTTTTTCTAGATGCCTTAGTTTGGACATTTTTATGGCCTTAGAACTATAGACTTGTAACTTAATACATCTCCTTTATAAAAGCCAACCCATTTCCAGTATATTGCATTCCAGCAGCTTGAGCAAACAAAAACAGGAGTATCACCATCTAGACAATATTAAGTCTTCCCATACATGAACAAGGACTGTTTTTTTCCCCATATATTTAGTCCTTCTTTAATTTCTTTCATCATTGTTTATAATTTTCAGCATACATGTCTTGTACCTCCTTGATTAAATTTATTCCTAAATATTTTATTCTTTTTGGTGGTACTATAAATGAAATTGTTTCCTTAATTTCTTTTTCAAATTGTTCCTTGCTGGTGTGTTGCTCATGTATCCTGCAACTTTGCTGAATTCATTTATTTTTGTGCGTTCTTTAGGATTTTTTATATATAAGATTGTGATATTTAGGTTTGAGCATCAACTTGGCCAGGTGATGGTGCCCAATTGCTCTGTTGCTGTGGACTTAAATCATTAGGATGTGAATTTCATCTATGGCTGATTACATCTGCCAGAGGCTAAAGGAAGTGCCTTCTGGGATGAGTGACATTTAATTTAATTAGCTGGAGGCTTAAAAGGTGAAGTCAGAAGAGAGAGAGAAACAGCTCAGCATAGCTCAGCTCAGGGCTCAGAGCTGACATAGAACAAGATATTTGGAGATGTAGGAGGAAACACCCCAGGGAACGTCATTTGCAACCAGAAGATAGGAGAGAAGGCCAGCAGTTGTCACCATGTGCCTTCCTAAGTGACAGAGGAACCCAAATGAAAGCTACCTACCTTTCTTTATAAAAGCCAATCCATTTCTGGTATATTGCATTCCAGCAGTTTTAGCAAACTAAAACACAGATCATATCATCTACAGAGATAGTCTTGCCTCTTTCTTTTCAATTTGCATGCCTTTTATTTCTTTTTTATTACCTAATTGTACTGTCTAGAACTTACAGTACAATGCCAAATAGAAGTGACAACCATGGGAATCCTTTTCTTGTTCATCATCTTTATCCTGATCTTTAGGGGGAAATTTTTCAGTCTTTCACCATTGAGTATCATATTAACTATGAGTTTTCCATAAATACACTTTATCATGTTGAAGATTGTCTTCTAATCCTGGTTGAGTATTTTTTCATGAAAGGGTGTTGGACTTTTCTGAAATGATCACATGGTTTTTCCCTCATCATTCTATTAATTTGATGTATTACATTAGTTGATTTTTGTATATTGAACCACCCTTGCATTCCTAGGTTATCCCTCTTGGTCATGATGTAATCCTTTTAATAGCTTCTGAATATGGTTTGCTAGTATTTTGTTTAGGATTTTTGCATCTATATTCAAAAAGGATATTGGATTGTAGTTATCTCTTCTTGTGATATCTTTGGTTGGTATCAGAGCAATGCTAGCTTCATAGGATGAGTTGGGTTGTGTTTTCTCCTCTTCTATTTTGGGAAGAGTTAGAGAAAGTGCTTTTAATTCTACTATAAAAGTTTGAATTTATCTGTGAAACTATCTGCCCTGGGCTTTTATTGTTGGGAGGTTTTGCATTACTGATTCAATTTCTACTTGTTGTAGGTTTTTTGAGATTATTTATTTCTTCTTGAGTCAGTTTTGGTAGTTTATGTTTTTCTAGGAATTTGTCTTTTTTTAATCTTGTTAACTTATGACAGTTCATAATATTCTCTTTTAGTGTTTATTTCCATAAGCTTGATAGTAATGTCTCTACTTTAATTTCTGATTTTAGTAATATGAGCCTTCTCTCTTTTTCCTTAGTCTAGCTAAAGGTTTGTCAACTTTGTCAGTATCTTCAAAGAACCAAATTTTGGATTTGTTGACTCTATTGTTTTTCTATTCTCTATTTCATTTATTTCAGTCCAAATAAATGAAATGAGCTGTCCAAAACAATTAACATGATCCATATATAGTTGTCTATATCAGTTAACATTAAATTAAATTGAAAATTCAGTTCCTAATTGCATTAGCCACATTTCCAGTGCTCATTGGCCCTCTGTAGTCAGTGGCTGTCATTTTGGACAGCACAAACATGTCCATTATTGTAAAAAGTTATCTTAAATAGGGCTGTTCTAGACCAGGGTTTCTCAACCTCGGCACTACTGAGATTTGGGGCTGGATTGGTCTTTGTGGTGGGAGCTGTCTTGTACATTGTAAGATGTTTAGAAGCATTTAGAAAATACTCTCAGATGAATAAAAATTTAAGTTTTTAGTTCCTTTAATTCTTTGTCCATGGTTTTCTTTAGCTCTTTGAGCATATTTAAGATAGTTGATTTGAAGTTTACTGATAAACTCTTCTGCCTGTTCAAGTCAGCTTTTGAACACCTCTAGTAAATTTTTCCTTCAGTTATTGTACTTGACAGCTCTAGAATTCCTATTTAGCTCCCTTTATAACTTAAATCTATTGATATTCTTTATTTGTTTTCTTTAGTTCTTTGTCCATATTTTCTGTTTTTGTTTTATTTTTTAGCTCTTTGAGCATATGTATGACAGTTGATTTAAAGTCTTCGTCTAGTAAGCCCAATGTTTGGTCTTCTAGGATCATTTCTATTAATTTATTTTTCCTGTGGAAAAGCCATACTTCCTATTTCTTTGCATGCCTTTTGTTTTTGTTGATGTTGTTGCTGCTGTTGTTGAAAACTAGACTTTTAAAGACATTATAATGTGGTAAATGCTGGAAATCAGATTCTTCCCTTTTCCAGGGTTTGTTTGTGCTGCTTATTGTGGGTTAAAGCTGTTTATTTAACAACTTTTCTAAACCATTTTTGTAAATAATATATTCTTTGTCAAATATGGGCACTGAAATCTTTGTTCCATTTGCTTAATGGTAAGCCCTTGATTTGACAGAGATTTCCTTGAATGCCTGAAGCAAAAACAAAAACAAAACCATTTCTAGTCTGTGCAGATTGCCTCTGAGTTGGAGCTCTCCTTTGAGTCTTTGAAAGGCTGTTTACTACTCTGGCAGAGCATTCAGTTCCTGACTGAGCAGAGCATAAAGGTCAATCAGACATGAAATCTTAGGGTCTTCTCAGGCTTTTTCTGAGTATACATCCAGCCCTGAGCATGCGTATAAGATTCTAAATTCTCCAGTAAACCTGAAATCTTTTCAAAGTCCTTTTTCCTCTGTGTATCACCTTTGTCAGCCTCTTCCTTTATAGGATATTCAGTATACCAACTGCTTGTCCCATCTATTATCCCTTGTTGCAGGCTGCTGCAGGTATTACATTTGCCATTAAATGCTTTTTGACATATACTACTGGCATAGCTGCATCACTCAAAATTTCTTAGATGGGCAATATAAAGTCAAGCCAATTGATCTTGATCCCTCAGGGGCCCCTAAACTTGTCAAAACCCACAACCACCATTCTTGAAGAACTAGGTCTGTTTTGATCCCTCTGGCACCAGAAATGCAAGATGCTGTCTTCGCAACCTCTGCCATGCTGAGAGCTGGGAGTTGTTAGTTGGGTAAGTTACAATGCCACACTATTGTATGATTCCAACATCTTCTTTCTTCATTAAGTGTTCCCTGGCCATTGCAAGTATTTTATTAGATTCCAGAGGTCTGAAAAGGTTGGTTCTGACTGATCACAGTTTTTGCCAGTTTAATCTTTGTTTCAGTGGGGGGATGATGTTTCAGAGGTCCCTACTCCACCATTTTTAGTGACATCACTTTCTCTCTCTTTTTTTTTTTTTAACATGGGCAGGCACCGGGAATCAAACCCGGGTCTCCAGCACAGCAGGTGAGAACTCTGCCACTGAGCCACCATTGCCCACCCTCCCCTTCATTTTTGAAGGATAGATTTTTGGATGTATACTTTTTAGTTGAAAGTCTGTTTCTTTCAACACTTTGAATGTATCATCCGCCATCTCCTGACCACAATGGTTTTTGATAAGAAGTCAGCTAGTGATATATTTTAGCATCCCTTATACATAATGAATAACTTTATTCATGCTGTTTTCAAGTTTCTCTCTTTGTCTGTGTCTTTCAAAAGCTTAACTACAATGTGTCTAGATGTGGATGTTTTTTATATTTATGCTGCTCAGAATTTGTTGAACTTTTTGGATTTGCATACTGATTTTCATCAGAATTGAAGGTTTTATGGCTAATATTTTCTTAAACATTCTTTTTTTCCCTTTCTCTTTCCTCTCATTCTTGGAATCTTATTTTGAATATATTGGTGCTCTGGGTGGTAGTCTACAAGTCTCTGAGATTCTTCTCATTTTTCATGTTTTTTTCTTTTTGTGATTTAGATTTGATCATCTCAAATGACCTCTTTACATTCACTGACTCTTTCTACGCCCCACTTGAATTTGCGGAAATCCTCATGAATTTTTCATTTCAATTACCGTACTTTTCAGCTCTTGATTTCTGTTTGGTTCTTTTTTGAGTAATTTCTTTATGCTCATATATTTTATGAGTCATCATTCTCATATTAGACATCTTTCCCAATAGTTCTTTGAATATGCTTAAAGCAGCTGATTTAAAATCATTGTCTAGTAAACCCAATATCTGGGCTTCCTCAGGCACAGTTTTCCTTGACTGACCTTTTTCCTGTGTATGTCATACTTTCTTGTTTCTTCATGTGTCAAAATTTTTGTGGAAAACTGGACATTGTCAATAATATAGTGTGGCAACTCTGGAAGTCATATTCACTTTACTAGGATCTGTTTTGTTGCTCTTTGTTGTTTTTGTTCTTGTAGATATTGCTATTTTCCATGGAGATGTGATAACCTAATTGTGGGTGTGACCTTTTGATTAGATAGAGATGTGACCCCAACCATTCAAAATGGGTCTTAATTAGTTTACTGGAGTCCTTAAAAGAGCCGACACAGATGTGGATGTTCAGATATGCTTGGAGAACAGGGAAATGAAACCAAGAAAGATAAGTTTTTTTACAAATGGCAGAATTGTAGGGAATCTTTGGCATTTAATGTAGTCACTTTCGTATAAACACACTAAAAAATATATTATCTTATGCACATCTTTTTATTTCTCCATTTCTCCTGTACATAACAGGGCATTGTATTGAGCTTTTAAAAATTATGTGTATAGAAAGATATCTATGGATCTCATTTGAACACAATAAGGAGGTGTTATAAAATATTTTGTTTAAAAATTAGGAAGGGGCATTGTGTCTGTGAAGCTTGAAAATCACTGCAAAAAAAAAAAAATCACTGTGAAGGTTGAAAATCACCTATCCTGCTGCCAGAATGTCTCTAAAGTGTATATATTGCCCCTATACTACTCAATTCTCACTTGAGAGTGAACAAAGAGGGAGTTTGACAGGTAAGAAGTCAGAGGTAATAATGAGTACTTCTCCGGAAACTAGGCGGAGTGAGTCTGAAAGTGAGGAACAGCTAATAAACTGCATACAAACCTCTAAGATATATTCCATAGTATGAGAATGCCATGGGCTGGTTAATCATAAATTCGGGCTAACAAAGAGTCACCATACATACTACTCAAAGGTTACTAGTCTTCATATAAGTAGAAGCTCATAAAAATATGCACCACCTAGGCTATACTGGATGTAATTTAATTTCTTTCTTTTGATGATTAAGAGACCTCAGAACAATGTTATGTAAATAAGAGCTATCCACTTTTGATTATGATATTCACAAACAGCTTTATAATGCAAAACGGTTACTCCAGTACCTACTGAGCCTTTTGACTGGGCTTTTAAAAATTCAATTATTCATATACTTTGGTAGAATTTATAATAGAAATTTTTTTATAGTTTAGAGCCGTACAAACAAATATTCTTAAATTTCCATCTATTCTTCACTTTAAGCCAGGATACCAATTCATAACTTGCTATGCAGAACAAGGTGGAGGAGGATGGGGTCTAATTTTCAAATGAATCCAACAGCAGGAACACGGAAGGGCTAAGATATGGGCTTCTGCTGGCCATGTCTCTAGCTAATAATGGCAAATGTGGCTCAAATGGATGTATGGCATCTACGCCTGAGTGGTTTTTTGAACCAACCACAATAAAATAATAAAACATAAAAAAAGAATGGAGTAATGAGAGAAGGAGAAAAATAAATCTATATAATTATCCCCTAGTTTTCTAAAAATCTCTATTAATAAACTTGCCATGATATCCTCCTAATAAATATTCAAGACACCTATTCCTGGAAGTTACTGAAGAGGGTGGAAATGTACTCAGAGGACTGAGGAAATAATACACTTCCAGAATCAATTATAAATGGAAACTTAAGTGCTATTTTACTATATATCCAACTGTGTACACCCAAGCTGGTATTTAGCCGGCACGCACTGATTGGGCCATTTTCGTGTTTGGAACCAGTGTCCTATCTGATTGGTCACAGTTTTCCAATTAGCTAATGTCTGTGTCTAGGCAGCTTTTAACTTTCATTAGTATTGATACACCTCACATCTTCATTTAAGGAATTACAACCTCTGTTCCCAAGTCCACCTTCTGCCTGCAGCCCGCTCCATTGGTGACTTGTGCTACAGCAGACTGTGCTTAAACAGATTTTCTCATTGAACATCACAGAGTCTCTTCTCTTCATAGGAGAAACAAGAATAGATGTCTTCATTCCTTCCCTTTTTTCTTGGCAGGCAAATGGTTGCTACAAGAGCATCCTTTACTGAATTGGTTGTCTATGGCATTCTCAATCCCTCTCCCTCATAGCATCACTAAAAATAAAAATAAAGCTGTGCATGACTTGTTACCCACAGCTTCTTTGGGTGGGTCCCATGTGGCCAGTGTGGGAGTTGAGCCTTTGGCTTTGCACCAGTGCCAAGGCCCAACCCCCGTGGGGAGCTCTCACTTCCACCCCACTGCACCCACTGCCTACAAGCGCCTGCCTCCTGTTAAACTTCTCCACCCTAAGTCCACAGATTACATTTCAGTCGCAAGTAAAATTGGAAGCGATTCTGTGTAACTAATTAGATATCATAGTGAGAGGAAAGAAACCTTTCCCCATCTCCTAGTCTTCTAAAAAATATAATATCCTCAAAGAAAAGTATTTGAGATCTGAAATAAAAAGCATATGTATCTTTTACAGGGCTGACCTTGCCAAGGATATCTGAATTTTAAAAAAAAAGAGAGAGATGTTCTAGGATCTGTTAATCTAGGGTGGTAGCGTAGCAAAGAATCTCAGGGTTACTATATACACAGGGATGTATAGGAAGCAGGAGCTGAAGTCCACTCAGGGTTGCAAATGTTTTATTGCTGTTTTTCTCTCTGTCTGATGGTATAGCCTTCGTGATCTGAAGGGAGGCCAACAGAGTCATTTTTCAACAGGCACAATGACCTTCCTTCCAGCTTCAGAGCAAAGATAAAGCTCTCGGGTGGGAATCTACCCCTCCACGCCTTCGTCCTGACCTGCATTTGCACCTATCTTCCCCTTTGTAATCCATGCCTGGCTTCTCACGCCTGTCTTTGATAACTGCTGTTGAGTGCCTTCTCTTCCAACCTTGATAATTGAGCCCCATTATTCCCGCTCTCTTAAGATTACTTACTCCCTCTTCGTGGCTTTTTCCTTCATAAGCATGCAGCCATCGCTTCTAACCGAAATATAACCAAAAGAATCTTCCTGCATTGCATTGCTTTCTAGTCACTGCCTCATCTTTTCTTCTTCTCTTCCCAACCCAAATCACATGTGAGAAAGAAACCTCCTCTGCCTCTCTCTCCTTCCCACTCACTCTTCATCTTTGGCTCCCACTCTCCTTCATCATCAAAAACAACAAAAAAAAACCACTAATGATCTCTTGTACTTCAAATCCTGAGAGCCCTGCATGTATATAAAAACATCCCCTAGGTTTCATCTCCTGGGTTTCCCACAGGCACAGAAGTTCATCATAACTAAAATTGAACTTGTCATCCACCTATCATCACTTCCCCAACACTACCTTTTCTTCTTCCCTTATTCGCAGTCTTGGTCTTAGACCCATATCACTCCCTGAAAAAACAGACACCTTCCTTGACTCATCTAATTCCCTTGCAACTCCATAGCCAGTCAGTTGTACTTTCAAAGGCTCTTCTTTCTGTCCACAGTGATGGCCAGCTCCATAGTAAATGACTCCTTAATCCATTCTAGACAATTACAGGGCATTGGAGGACAGGGACAATTGGTTGTCTCCATCTTCCACCAATGCAGATTTACAACCTTACCTCTCTTTTTAAGTTATTTCAATGACTTCTATTGCCTAAGAATAAAGGCCAGACATTTAACTTAGCATAAAAAAAATGTCTGACAGTCTCATCTTTGCCTTATAGCATGGCTTAGTATTTAAAAGCATGGACATGAACTCTATCTCTAATGAGCTGTGTGATGCTGGACAAGGTTATTAGCCTCTATGTGCTTCATTCTTCCCATGTTCTGGAGATAACAATACTAGCACCTTTCTCACTGGGTGGTGGGAACATCAGATGTGTTTAGAGCAGTGCCTGGCACAGGGTAAGTGCTCCGCATATTTTTTAGTTGGGTGATTTCCCACCCACTCTACTGACATCCCATGTACAGCAAATATATCCCCTCTTTCAGCTGCAACAAACAGTTTACAGTTCCCCCAAACACAGCATGTTAGTTCTTTCCCACCTCTGCAATTTTTTTCTCACTCTTTTTATCAACCTGCTAAACTGCCATTTATCTTACAGGACTCAGCTCAAATATCCCTCCTGTTGTAAAGCTTTTCCCAATACCTTGAGATTTTCTTCACTGAGATCCCATTGCAGCCCAAAAGAACTTCCATTTCAGCATGTATCACTTGAATTAATAATAACAAATAGTCTGAAAGTTGCCATTTTTAAGCATTTATCATATGACAGGTCTGTCCTAAATGGTCGATACCATTTAGGTTGGCATCGAGTGATTGAGCCTTACAGGAACCTATAAAATGTCATTAAAATAGGTTTACATATTTGTTTCTCCTCTAAGACTGTGAGAGTCTTTGCATGCAAGAATCTATATGTCAATCATTTTCAAATCACGAGTACCTAACAAGTTGCCTGGTACATACTGGGCACTCCATAAATAGATATTAAAGTAATACCTCTTAATTGAGCTGATCAGAGATGGACTGAATCAGAGAGAGGGGGAACATACACAGATTACTGACATTGACAGACATTTTGGAAAAGGAGGGATGGTAGTTGGGTCTGAAATTCATCAGTGCTATAAACAAAAACTGCTGTTACTTCTCACCCATCGTTAAACAGTTATTACTATACGAACATTTTCTTCAATGTTCATGGGTTAGTGTATTCTCATTTGTTTCTGTACAGTCATATAATGGTAGGTCTTTCCAAGGACGTACTAATACAATTCATGATGGCATTTTATTTCACGCTTTTGCTTCAAGAGTCATATGCAAAGTTCTGAAAAGTTTTGTATGGCCCTTAGTTCATGGGTTGCACACGTTTGATTAACTCTTACCCTGACAATCTTTTTTTTTTTTTCTTAATACCAAATAGAAATTTACTGCAGATTACAGAGAATGATAGTCGGTAGTTAATGTTATAATTTCTATGACAACAGTTTAAGACCATAGACATAAGTATTTTATTGCTTAGTTGCTACAAAGTAATATGATTTTTATAAATCAGAGCTATATAAAAGAAATTCAGAGTATATGTATCTCTGTTTCAATTTAACTTTTCTTCCCCAAACTCCTCTGGCACATTGGGCAGCAGAGAATGGCCAAGATCAAAACTGCTTAGTGCATTGATTAAAGTATCTCTGAGTGGCCTGGAAGCTGCTATTAGCAAAGTCCAGCCATGCAAGTGTTCTCCAAAGGGTGCCAAAGGGAATGGATCTGCCTAGCAAACTCAAGCCTGGAGTCCTAAGATATCTCTGGGAACCCCAAGTTGGCTTAACCTACTCCAATAATCATGTATCCAAAGGATTTTGGGCCACATTTTTAAATTTCTTGGAGCATTCAATGTCATGGGGAGTTTAACTTCTTTGTTGGTTGTGTTTTCTAAGGAACTACCACTGCTGGAATGAGGCCTGGATGACAAGACCTGACCTTCCTGTTGGATTTGGAGGTTGGCAAGTTGTGGACAGCACCCCACAGGAAAACAGTGATGGTAAACTGCAACCCCCTTTTGTGAAAATTGCTTCCCTGCTGATCTTTATTTTGTGTTTACGGTGGCATTTGATATGTGGAAAATACTCCCGTTGGGAATCAACATCAGAGGTGTGCTTTCTGAGTACATGTGCATTATTAAATACCTGCCAGTCAGTTTCAGTTTCATTTCAATAGATGGCTTTACCCCAATTATTTTACAACTTTTAAAAAAAGAACATAAAACTCAGGATATATAATTTATCTAGTCTTGCTTTGATAGCAGTTTTGAAGATAGGAGGAAAAATATCTATGTAAGCATTTTTATTAGGCTATAAAATATACTTCGGCCTTCCCAGATACACAGTGATAAGATATAAGGCAGTAGAGAAAATAAGGAACTCAGAATATAATTACAGATCATCCTTTAACATCCTATATCCCTAGAACTTGATTTCTTTTTGCTATTGTGTCATTTCTTTCAAACCTTGGGTATGTAGGTATTTGCTAACTTGAAAACTATGCTAAGCAGCGGTAGCTATGTTCTCCCTCAGGTTTTTGTAAAATCACACCATAGTCCTCTATTTCTCTTTAATATGTCGATAAAAACTGGTGGGCTGGGGATATGTTTCTTTCCTCCGGTGTTGATTTGACATATTGATGTGTATATATGTACATATAAGCACACAAACATTCAGCATATATTCATAGTGGAAGCTTATTGTAATACTGGATTTTAAGAGAGAAAGTTCAACACTTTCTGGATTAGATATCATGAGGAGACTTCAGGGCTGACGAATGTCTGCTAATCTCTTACTAACTAGGAATAGGTAGATAAAATTTAAAGTACTTTAAACAAAGTACTGACTTCCTGACTTCCTGACAATGTATATTGGCCATTAGTCAATGTGTGTGATTGATGCCCACATTCTCCAGTTAAACTTGACATCCATGTGGCTACAAATTAGCCATAGTGTCCAAACACAAACATCAAAACCAACAAACAACAGCAATACAACCATGGAGGACCCACCCACATCTCTAATATTTCAGATACCTGTTGAAAAAGAGAAACACTGGATATATCAACAACTTGGCACAAACACTTAGGTATGTGTTGTAGGTGGCAGAACAGACCCTTTATTCTTTTCATGGGTGTAGATTGTGGTTTGAAGAGGCATTTCCAACAAATCCCTCTTGCTTAGACTCCTTGGTCTTCTGCCCTCTCTAGCCATGGAAAGCATTTCGGCTAAGTCAATGACAAAGCTGAGAAACCCTTGTCTCTAAAGAGCCCTTCTCAGTATTACAGACTGCTTTGTATCCAGACAGAATTGGAGACCACAAACTCACGCTCTCCTTCCTTTGAAATAGGGATGTATCGGTGTGGGCCTGCATCTGTTCAAGCCATTAAACATGGCCATGTCTGCTTCCAGTTTGATGCACCCTTTGTTTTTGCAGAGGTAAGTGAAAAGCTGGAGCAAAGCCATTTGTCTCCTCAACCTCTTAACGTGCAAAAGAACAAAATGCCCGGCTTGTTGCTTCTAGATATTCCAGGTACATGGTGTATACTTTGTGTTTATACACATCTTTCCAACCTCCAGGTGCTTAATTCTAAATACTGTTCTTACCCATCATTTTTCTTTCCTTGATGTGTTCCAGTATTTTCTCCCCAAAAGCAAAGCTTTGCTAACCTTAGGTTAATTCTCTGCACTTATGAAGAAGGTATCAATCTCTCCAAAGAAACTGAGTGACTGAATGAATCACTCACACTAAAGATTGGTGGAGATAGTCCATAAATTGAGATTTCAGAGTCTACTACTTCCCTCTGAGACTAGCCGAGCAATCCAGTAAAGCAGAATCCAAACAGGCATCAACTGTGGTCTTTGTCTGGGAACTGCAGTTCATTTCCTGACCTTCTTTGCATCACTGGGGAGGGAGAGTGTAACTGCTAGAGCAGGAGGGTGTGTGTGTGCGTGTAATGCAGCACATTTTATGGGTTGATGAAAGCACTTAGGTGAAGGGTCTGTAACCCTAGAAGAACTGGATGGAGGCTGGAAGCTGAGGCAGCAGCAAAGGATACTCCAGGGAAAATGCTGAAAAATCAAATTAAATGTGAGAGGTGTCAGGCAAAGGAGCAAGCTGGGAGACAGGACTTATTTAGAGTTCAATTGAACCAATAAACACACTGAAACAACGCCTATCAGGTATTGAATTCTTAGTATGTAATCACTTTGCCTGTGGTAAATCATTTGATGTTCTTAGCAATGCTTTAAAAAAGATTATAATTCTTCCCATTTTACAGAGAAGAACACTAAGGCACAGAGTAGCTTAATAACCTTTCTACAATCATCTAGCTAATAAATAGGATGCTAAGATTTGAAGCCAGGTGGGCTCCTGAACTCACACTTGGAATACTACATTCCGCTGGTCTAGAATAGGTAAAGATTTATTATTGATACATGTCAGGCACTAGCTGTGGGGAATTCAGAGGTCGATGGCATTAAGGAACTTAATTCTCAGTGGGAAATGACAATCTATGGACACATCAAAAGTTAAATAACAACAATACAAGAGACGTCATGGATAAAATGAGCACTAAAGACGATAAGTGATCTGCCTTTATACATGTGGGTTCATTTCAGAAATGTGAACAAGAAACTGGGATAGGAAAGAAAAGCCAATGAAATGCTGTCCCTGTCCTCATAAAATTCACTGCCTAGGGAAGGAGGGAGACCAAGAAAGTGACAGCACCATGTATAAGTGCCACCATAGCAAAACGGAAGGGGCACCGTAGGAGCACAGGGGAAAGTGCCTGGCCAGGTTTGGAGGGTCATGGGGTGCTCCTGGCAGGAACTGCTGCCTGGCTTGAGTCTCCAAGGTTGACTGGTAGTTATCCAGGCAAAGGAGGTTAGAAAGAAGCTGGAAGAAGGGAGGCATTTTAGGCAGAGAGAATGCTTTGGCCAGAGCAAATCTATGACCACCTGCATGGTCTGCGTGGGCAATTAAAAGCTGGTCAGGCCCCCTGAGATGGCAAGTGTGCACCTGGGAACCTCCAAAGATGAAGGTTGAAGGTACAAGGGAGAGAGAACCAACATTCTAAGAAATGTGGGTGTCATCCTATGGGCAAGGGAGACTTATCCTTGGGAGGAACAGCAATTGGCCAGTCTTTAGCTGAATCACTGGCAGCCTTGTGGAACATGGATTTGCTGGGAGTGTCACGGGAAGTAGGGAGACACCCCCCTATAAAGCTGTGACATTACTCTATGTAAGAGATGGGAAGACCCTGAGCTAGACAAATAGCAACAGTGGGGAAAGGAAGAGGTAGGTTGAAAAATATTTAGGAAGTAAAACCAGTGTAAATATTTAGATAGCAAAACCTGAAACTTGAAACACATCAAAGGCCCAGCATTTCTCCCACTTTACAGCTTCTAGAATCCTCAGGAGAACAAGCATACTTTATCTGGAATTTGATCCCCTTGATTTCCCTTTGGGATTTGAAGATTTATAAAAACCTCCCAAGCTGCCATCTTATAAACTATAGTTTATGGGGCTACAAGAACCTCTTAACGGGAAATCACTGTAAGATTCACACGGCCTTGTTTTTTATAGCCTTATTATGCTTTATTGCTGAAAGAGAGAGAGAACTTTCCTCCACAGTGAATTCCCTAATAGCTGTTAATGTAAACGCTTTTTGCTATTATTAAATATAGATCCGGGTGTTAGGAATGTCATCAGGATTTGCACATTATAATCACTCCTCTCTCTGCACTGCAGAGGCTTGCCTGACAGAGTGTACAATTTGTTGCTCTAGCCTGGGCCGAACTCCAGCACTAAGCCATTTATAAGAGATGCTCGAGCTGTTGAAATGTGCATGAGGAATCTTTTTTCAACAGCCCTAGAGTAAAACTGCACCGGCCAAGCTGGGGAAGATGGCGGGTGCTAGTCTTTAACTTTAATGAGACTCTCCATGACTCAGGTTTCAGAATATGTCCTCTGTTTGCTTCCTCTCACTCCTTGCTGCCTAAGCTTGCCACACTGCATCATGGGTGTCAGCGGGAGTTTCCCTCTTCCTGCCTCTCTGCTGACTTCCTTATTCATTTCTTACTCATTTCCAGGCCTTGGCAAGCCTATGTTCATCGACTATTTTTTTGTCTTTCCAAGGCCCAGGGACCCTGGAGTGACAGCAGAACTCAGCAATAAGAGAGGTATCCATGGAAAGAGTCCTCTTTTCCATCCCTTTCTTCTCCTCCACTTAGGAAATTTACCCTTCTCATTTCTAGATCTTTTTCAGAGCTCAAAGCCTGTTGCTCCAGTTTCCCTTTCCTCATGCCATCATCATGTGGTGGGTTTCCCTCCAGTTCTCGAGGCCCATCTGCCCTTTCTTTCCCCAAGTCAAGATGGCACAGGACTTCTGAGATAGTGGGAAGCAACCAGACTCTTTTCAGTGCCTGCTATCTCCTGAGCCCCAAATTCACTGATATCTGGGAATTGTTGCTTCTCTTTTATCTTAATTTCTTTTAATGGTCTCACTTGTCTCCCTTCATACACCCTCACCCAGAACTTGCCCCCAGACATACTTACAGACATACATACACACAAACACACATGTGCATACTTGCACACACACACACGTGCGCACACACACACACACACACACACACACACACCTGCCTTCCATCCCCTGGCAGGGAAATGATTTTTGAACAGCAACAATTGGCTCCTCAGAACCTCAGGAACTGCTCCCCAGAAGCTGCACTTTCCAAAACTCTGGGTCAGCAGCTCACCTTGTAAAACCTGTGCAGATACTTCTCTATAGATTCTTCTTTCCCAGTCCAAAGTTGTTTGTTTTGCTACTACTTGATCAGTGCAGCACCCCCCCCCTCTTTTTTTTTGCTATCTCCTACTCTGATCCAAAATAATTTATTAATTCATTTAAATGACATAAAAATGTGGACTCATCTGAACCTTCCTCACATATCTTGCCAGCAATACGTTCAAAAATATCACAAGTCCACCACTTCATGGTTTCCCTTGTTATCCTCTAATCTATAGTGCTGAGCTCTCATATAGGTGCTTCCTAATTCCTCTCCCTGCTCCTTCTTTTCATCCCCTTTCAGCCCCTTCCCCAGAGTTATCCTTTTAAAGTGTGAATAAAAACATATCACACCCTTGGCCCAGATCTTCCAATGGATTCCCATCACCCTTCTGAAAACTTTAAGAATACTTTTTAAAGACTCAATTGCTCTGGCCCCTAACTGCCCTCCCCCACCTTACTCATTTACCTCCAGCCATGCTTACCTTCCCGCTCTTCTGGAAATATCCAAACGTGCTCTCATTTCAGAATTTTTACCCATACTATTCCTTTTGCTAAAAATGTTCTCTGCCCACCTTCCACCTCCAATTTCATAATTTCTTCCCTCACTACATTCAGGCTTCAGCTTAGGTCACCTCCTCAAGGAGGCTTTCGCTAACCACACCCCACCTTGAATATCATTGCTCACACCTTTTTTTTTGATCCCTTGACCCTGCCTTTGTGTGCATTGTTTCTCTCCTTTCTACATTCCTGAGAGTACAGCCAGGTACATAGTCACCATTAATAAATATTTGTAGAATGAATCAGGCAAGAGCTGGTACAGATTGTACTGCTATCACAGTCTCCCAGAGAGAGAGGAGCCAGCGTCACATCCTCAAACTCTTGCAGTCCTGGAGGGGAAGTAGAGTACGTGTATGGCACATTCCCAGTCCCTGCAGGATGAAGTCGTGGCAAGCACATGGGCATATCAGGAAGGGTTCCTGGGCCAGGCAGGTGTCCACTGTCTCCATACTCCCTCTCACCCTGCACAGATGTAGTTACCTCCACTTGGGGGCGAATGAACTTACCAAGGGCAAACACTGTCCTGGGTCCCGAAACAAAAGCACGCTTCCTTTTTCCATCATTACTGGTGAAGAGCATGGCTTCTACCTGCTGTGGACAAGTGTTTATATTCTAAGGACACGAGCAGAAGTTTGCAGAGAGGTGCCCTCAAGCCTGCTGCCCTCTCTACTGAGCCACTCGGGGCCCTGAACCATGGCAGAGGCTGTGTAGGAACCTCTGGTATCTGACCAAGGGCAGGGATGTGAGTGGTGGAACTAACATCAAATTTCATGCTAGAAAATCCAGGTTCTGCGTGACTTTAGCCCCTTCAAATGCAGGCTTAGGACTAAATGATCTCTAAGATCCCTCTCCATTCAAAAGAAGAAAAAGAAATTAGCCATGAGCATAGGGCTTCTGCAGATAGTGCGAATCTACCTATCAGCCTGCGAGGGAAGTATTATTAAACCAGGCTCAAAGAAATTCAGTAATGTGCCCAAAGCCACACAGCCCAAGTGTGATACTCTGTTCAGTATTCTGCACGTTCTACTAGTCTACTGTAGGGATTCAATTGGTCTTTGGAGGGGATCTATCACTGGCATATTTTAAGACTCTCTGGTGGTTCTGATGTACAGGTGGGAAACCACTACCTTGGTGGCTGAAACTGGAAAGAAAGCTTGCTGGCATCACTTGGAAAGAATATTCTACCCTCACCCTCTACCCCAAAGTACATATACAAAGATATCTCACAAATGCTTTTCTCTCCTCTCTTCAAGTTGTTGGGCAGGCCTGAGATTCCAGCCACATAAATTTCCTAAGCCATTCTCAAGGAGTCCTAGGGATATAACCACTTTTGTATTTAGGTTTGTCTCCCTGGATAATTGTAAGCTATTGCAATGGTTTATTATGGAGAAGATACTTGCCATCATTATTGCTGTAAATTGCAAGTGTTGCTTGTACCTGCATGGCCTCCGCCAAAGGCAGCACTGACATTCTCAGACAGCTCACCTAAAGTTTTCTGAGCTTTTCCTTACCCAAAAAAATGGCAAATAAAATTCCCTAGGTACCAACTCTGTCCTTATTCCTGGTTCACATTTCAGCCTTTAATATTATAGGGTTTGCACCGCCAAGCCCTGGTTCCTCTCCTTGAGAAGAGGGGACACTGTGTGTCACCCCTCAGAAACCTGAGCCCCAAGTACAGAACCATCTCCTTGTCTAAACCTAGCTATTGTTCTAAACCTAGCTATAGGGGTAAAGGGAAGAGGCAGTATGGTGTTGTTCTCATTTGCTAAAGCTGACAAAATACAATATACCAGAAATAGGTTGGCTTTTACGATGGGAATTTATTAAGTTACAAGCTTACAGTTCTGAGGCCAGGAAAATGTCCAAGTCAAGGCCTCAAGAGCTGATGGTGGTTTCTTCCCTGAAGATCGCTACCAGCGATCCTCAGCTCCTCTAACACATGGCCAGGCACAAGGCGATTTCTGCTGTCTCTCCCTTCTCTCCTGAATTTCATTGCTCTTTGTCTCTGGCTCCAGTAGCTTCCTTTTGTTTCTGTGGTTTTTCTCTGTGTCCTCTCTCAGATTCTCTGGCTTTTCCCTTTGAGTGTCCCTGGGTTTTCTCTCTGAGCTAATTATAAGACTCTAGAAAGAGGATTAAGACACCTGGGGCATGAATCAACTGAAATAACAGAATCAAAAGGTCCCACCACAATAGGTCTACACACACAAGGAATGGATTAGCTTTAAGAGCATGATCTTTTCTGGGGTACATACATCTTCAAACTATCAAGGGTGTAGAGATCAAGGAGAGGGGTGGCACCAAAACAGGGTCTTGCATTTCCTTTCCATCATCTTCCAGCCTTGCAACCCCAGGCAATGCACTTGACTTTCTGAGTCTCAGCACTGGCCTCTATAAACTTGGCACAGTAATTCAAACTTCATAGGATGCTAGTGTGAGGTTTACATTAAATAATTAATAAAACTTGCCTGAAATATTGTGGGTATTCTGTATATATTGGGTACTTGCTTTCCAGAGGTTGGACTTAATATCAATTCAGAACATTTTGTGAGAAAGTAGAGTAAGGTGGTTTGTTTCACCTTGACTTTAAAAGTTAGGTCTATATCATCAAATTTCCTCATTACCTAATAATGACCATTACATTTTTACTGGATTTTGACGTTTACAAGTCATTCGCATGTATATCTTCTCTCATTCAGTACTAAAATGTTCCTATGAGATAAAGCAGAATAAGGATAATTATTTTCATTTTATAGAAGCAGAAACCGAGGTTCAGAGAGGTTTCTGTGACTTTGTAAAATTACACATCCAAGGTCAAAACTCATATTCTTGCAGCTGACCCAGTGCTTCTCTTGGTTGCCTTCCATACAGCTGTGATACCTATCTGTCCCTCTGCCTGTGGCAGCCTTCCTTCCACCCATCCTTTAGTCCACTAACTCCTATGCGATTTTCAGTTTCAACTTGGGGTAACTTCCTAGCCAATCCTTCCTCTTCCATGTATTTGCATACTATCTTGGACTCACAGTTCTTACTGTACTGTGTTACAGAGGTTCTCAGGCCTGGGTATCCACTGGAATTACCTGGAGGTTATAAAAAAAAAATAGTAGGTTCAAGTTCCCAACCAAGAATGCCTCAATTATACTTTTACATTTTAAAAATTCTCCATTGTGATTCCATTGCAGAGACTCTTGCCTACTAGACCATAAACCCTATAAAAAGGGCAGTGACTAAATCTATTCTGTCCATCATTAGAGACTTAACATTTTGAACACTATCTGGCCACACTATTATATGATATATCATTGTTGCTAGTATTTATTGAATGCCAAGCATCGATATATTTATACGCCAAGCACTGTGATAAGTAATGTGCATGCATTTATATCATTAGTTCTGCCAACTTCCCTATGAGAAAGAACTATCATTACCCTATTTTAAAATGGAGGGAAATAAGGTTTGGATGGGGGCTTGCAAAATATTTAGCCAATACATCGATGACTATTTTCATCTGGAGCAACTGAAAAAGAAGTGCACTTGATGTTTCATACCAGTTTCCATTTTAATTGATGGAACCCCCAAGAAAGTGATTGTTAAGAATATAGTAAGAAACTCTGGGGAAAGCAGCTTTCAAGCACATATTCAGACATTATCTCTAGAAAATAGAATGATAACTCAATATCTTGGGCAAGACTGGGGACCAGTCAACATGGGCCCCCAGATGCTATTTCTAAATCCCGCACATAGCATGGATTTCTAAACCACCAGCAAAATTGTCTGAATTCCTCTGATAATCTTAATTTTTTTCAATTAAAATGCTTTTGGCTACAAGTAGCAGAATTAAAATTATTTAAACAGGAATTATTTCTTATATAAGAAATCCCAAAGATGGTGGTCCCAAGGTTGGCTTCGTTGCTTAACAGCATCATTAAATACTCAAACGCCCTCATCTTTCTCCACTTCCATCTTTAGATTGTTGGCAGTACTTCTTTTTATTGTTCCAGGATGGCTGCAGCAGCTCCAAATATCACTTCATTTCACATGACAACCACTGAAAGCAGGAAAGAAAAGGCACACTCTCCCATGTACCTCTCTCCCTTCGGAAAGGAGAAAAATCTTTCCTGGAAGCACCTAACAGGTTTCCTCTTCTTCCTAGAAGTAGGTCACAGAAAAACTCCTAGCTTAAAGGAAATCTGGAAAAGCAGGAAATGGGCACAGCATTTTCAGCTCTCCCTTAGGAGACGAGCTTTGTCTGCAAGAAAAAAGGGGAGAAAGAAATGGTTGATGGTTAGACAACCAGTAAAGCCAGTCTCAAATGTTCTTCAATTAAAGTACCCAATGATTAATCTAAACTAAATTCTCCTTTGGAATATTTTCAAAACTAGCTTGTCCCTACAAATCGTTGTTGAATTAAGGAACATGTTCAACACCAGGGATCTCTAGATTACTACGTCACCTAGACAAGGTTCAGGACTTTGGTGATAAATCATTCAGAGATGGTTAATGTTCTCTCCTCTTTTCAGGTCAACAGTGACCTTATTTACATCACAGCTAAGAAAGATGGCACCCAGGTTGTTGAAGCAGTGGATGCCACCCATATTGGCAAATTAATTGTGACCAAGCAAATTGGAGGAGATGGCATAAAGGATATTACTGATACATACAAATTCCAAGAGGGTAAGTTACTACAACTGAATGAAGAGTTCTTTTCCAAAGTCTATTTCTCTAGTTCATTTGGAATTTATTCACTGTCACTGTGAAGTGTCTTCCAGAGCATATACTGGCATTTGTAGCATTTGGTAGCAAGGGCAGAATTTAAACTTTCATAACTAAAACACACTTCACACCCATAATTTCACACTGGAGTTTTTTGTTTGTTTGTTTTGAGCAAGATTACCCTTCAAATGGCTTGTGAAATGATTGGGTTTAAAGTCATGTTTATGTAACAGAATACAGAATATGCCATTGCTCACAAAAATATGAAAGAACCTTAATTCAAAATAGTACTATTAGAAAACTCTGTGTAACTAATGTAATGTTATTCCATAATAGAAATTTAAATAAATACTTACATCTGTTTAGTAGTTCGCAAACTATTTTCACATATATTGTTCCACGGAATTCTCATGGAAATTCCAGGAGGTCAATAATACAACATTAATAGGACAGTATAATCACACTAACTCAGGCCAAGTAGGCCAGTTCAGTTGTAAAAGACTGTTAAGGTAGTTTTGCTAATTTTTATTGTACAGAAGGTTTCAAATGGAGCTGTCAAGTTCAATCCCATTCCCATCAATACTGAGCAGCTACTCTGCCTGCAACTGTATTTGGTGCTGGGGATTCCAGCAGTGAGTAGTACTCTGTTCCTGCTGCAGGATGATTGGTTGGAGCTTATGCAGAGAGCAGAAATCCAACTAGGGAGTTCAGAAAAAGAGGAGTCACAGTCCACAGTTAAAGAAGAGGATTTTCAGACAGTAGGAACACGGCCAAAGGCAGTGGCGTAAAGTAGCCTGGTGAATACAGGGTCTTGCAAACGTTACTAAAACATCAAGCTCAGAGTGCCTGATTAGGAGGTATAGAACCTTGTGTATAATGATAGCAAACATAGAAGATATTTTGAGAATTATTCACCAACAGAGGTTCTCAGAAGAGCTATTTAATTTAATGAATGCATAAAAATGACTAGTAATTGCCATATACCTAAATATTCATTGGTATTTATTGAAGTGCTCAAGATTACAGAATTTGTTTTAAATATTTTGGACAGGCTCCCTGTTCTTATTTACAAAAGTAATTTGCACTATAAAGAAAAAGCTTGCCAAACTGAGAACTCTCGTACACAGTGTTAGAAATTCAGGACTTTTGTCATCTGAACTAGCAAACTTTTACTGTTTTTCTGAGATAGTTTATTATTCCAGTCTGTTGGTTATCATCCATTATGCAACACAGATACAAAGGATTTTTTTTCTGGCGTTTTCTTAAACGGAAAGTTAAAAACAATATAAGCAAAATAAAATGAATAAAATGATCTCTTAGAATAGACTTGCAGACAGAAAGGTTTGGAAGGAAAAAAGTCTAGAAGCACTGCAACAAACTAGGTGCAAAATTCATTCTTTCTCTCTTTCAGTCTAGAAACACTGAAACAAACTAGGTGCAAAATTCATTCTTTCTCTCTTTCATTGATTCACTCATTCACTCATATAACTCGTTTTTAGCACCTGCTCTATTCTGAGCCCTGTTTAGAGATAAGAGATGTGCACAGTCCTGCCTTCCCATCTAACTGGATAAATGACCAGTAAGTCAGCCACATCATGTGTTGTGGAACAGTTGTTTACAGGTGCTTCAGGAGCACAGAGAAAGGCCAACCCAGACGAGGGAACTAGAGAAGGCCTCCTGGAGGGAGTTAATGATGGCTTCACTAAGACCAAAGGATAAATAGGAATTGTCCAGGAGCAGCATGGGGCAAGAGTTCCCCAGGAAAGAGCCGCAAAGCAGAAGTTGCAGTGTGAATTCCCCTACTTTTGAAGAAGTCCGAACTAGATGGTGTAGTGAACAAAAGGTGGGTCCATGGAGAGCTAGAAGAAGCAGTAGTGAATTGTCTAAGCCACTGGGTGCCTTGTCTAAATCATATAACAGAGCATAGTTGCTATTAGCTGTCCACTGGGAAGGTGGCAGTGAAGGCCAGATTAGAAATGACACAAGGTCAGATGTCAAGACAGGAAGAACCAGAAAACAGTCTATGAAAGAGGAGTCAGGGAGTTGACCAGGGATGAACACCTAATTAAATCAAATAAAGTAGCACACTCTGAAAGAGTAGATGTGAGAACCCGGCAAGGAGATAAGGCTCAGGAGGAAGGATGCAGGGTTTGGGGGTCTGGTTCAACCAGAGGAACCTTTATGTTCACCCACTTTGGTTCTAGGATGGGAGCTTGACTCCAGGTGGATAATTACTCTCCTAATCAAGTCTTATTTCATTCAGTATAATGTCTCAAGATACATCCATGTTGTCGCATGCATCATGACTTCATTCCTTTTTACAGCTGAATAATATTCTATTGTGTATGTATGTATGTATATATATACCACTTTTTTATCCAATCATTGCTTCATGGATACATCTTTTGGCAATTGTGAATAATGTCATTATTAACATCTGTGTGCAAATGTCCGAGTCCCTGCTTTGAATTCTTCTGGGTGTACACCTAGTAGCATGATTGCTGGATCATATGGTAATTCTATACTCAGCTTCTTGAGGAACCATCAAACTGTCTTCCACTGCAGCTGCACCATTTTACATTCCCATCAAACATGAATGAGAGTCCCTATTTTTCTGCATCCTCTCCCACACTTGTAATTTTCAGTTTTTTTAATAGAAGGCATTCTAGTGGGTGTGAAATGATATCTCATTGTGGTTTTGATTTGAATTTCCCTTATAGCTAGTGATGTTGAGCATCTTTTCATATGTTTTTTTTTTAGCCATTTCTATATCCTCTTTGGAGAAATGTCTATTCAAGTCTTTTGCCATTTTAAAATTGTGTTGTTTGTCTTTTTATTGTTGAGTTGTAGGATTTTTTTAATATATATTTCTTGATGGTAAACCGTTACTGGATATGTGGCTTCCAAATATTTTCTCCCATTATGTAGGTTGCCTGTTCACTTCTGTGACAAAGTCCTTTAGCACAGAAGTTTTTAATTTTAAGGCGGCCCCATTAATCTATTTTTTTATTCTATTGCTTGTACTTTGGGTGTAAAGTCTAAGAAAACAATTGCCTAAATAAGATCTGAAGATGTTTTCCTACATTTTCTTCTAAGAATTTTATAGTCTTGGTTCTTACATTTAGGTCTTAGATCCATTTTGAGTTAATTTTATAATATGGTGTGAGATAGGGATCCCCTTTCATTCTTTGGCATATGGATAGTCAGTTCTCCCAGCACTATTGCTGAAGAGACTATTGTTTCCCAATGGAGTGGACTGGGCAGTCTTGTCAAAAATCAATTGGGCACAGGTGTGAGGATCTATATTTGAACTCTTGATTAGATTCCATTGGTCAATTTGTCTATCTTTGTGCCAGTACAGTGTTGTTTTGATGACTAACTTTGTAATATGCTTTAAAGTCAAGAAGTATGAGCTTTCCAGCTTCATTCTTCTTTTTCAATGTTTTTGGCTATTCAGGGCCCCTTACACTTCCTGATAAATCTGATAATTGGCTTTTCCATTTCTATGCTGTTGAAATTCTTATTGGGATTGCAATGAATCTGTAAATCATTTTTGGGTAGAATTGGCATTTAAATGTTATTTATGCTTCCAATCCATGAACAAGGAATGTCTATCCATTAATTTAGTACCTTCTTTTATTTTTTTTACCCATGATTTGTAGTTTTCTGTGTACAAGTCCTTTACATTCTTGTCAAGTTTATTCCTAGATATTTGATTCCTTACTTGCTAATGTATATGGAATTTTCTTCCTGATTTCCCCCTCAGATCACTTATTATTAGTATATAGAAACGCAACTAATTTTTGCATTTTTGATCTTGTACCCAACTACTTTGCTGAATTTGTTTATTAGTCCTAGTAGCTTTGCTCTAGATATTTTGGGAATTTTTATATATAGGATCAAGTCATCTATAAATAGTAAAAGTTCTACTTATTCCTTTCAATTTGGATGCCATTTACTTCTTTTTATTGCCTAACTGCTCTGGCTAGGACCTCCAGTACAATGTTGAATGACAGTGGTGACAGTGGGTGTCCTTGTCTCATTCTAGATCTTAGAAGGAAAACTTTCAGTCTTTCACCATTGAATATAATGTTAGCTGTGGGTTTTTCATATGTACCCTTTATCAAGTTGAGGAGGTTTCCTTCTATTCCTATTTTTCTAAAAATTTTTTTTCTCAAAAAAGGATGCTGGATTTTGTCAAATGCCTATTCTGCATCAACTGATATTATGATGTGTTTTTCCTTTCCTTTTGTTAATGCGGTATATAATACTAATTAATTTTTGTATGTCACACCTCCTGGGATAAACTCACTTGAACATGGTGCATGTTTCTTTAATGTGCTGTTGGATTCAACTCACAGGCATTTGGTTGAGGATTTTTGCATCTATGTTCACAAGAGAAATTGTTCTGCAATTTTCTTTTCTTTAGGCATCTTTATGTGGCTTTGGCATTAGGGTGATGGTGGCCTCAAAGAGCTAGTTAGGTAGTGTTCCCTCTTGTTCAGTTTTTTGGAAAAATTTCAGCAGAATTGGTATTAATTCTTCTTGAAATGATTGGTAGAATTCCCCTATGAAACCATCTGGTCCTGGGCTTTTCTTTATTGGGAAGTTTTTGACGACGAATTCAACCTTTTTATCTATAATTGGTCTGTTGAAGTTTTCTGTTTCTTCTAGAGTCAGTGTAGGTTGCTTGTGTGCTTCTAGAAATTTGTCCATTTCAGCTAGGTTGTCTAGTTTGTTGGCATACAGTTGTTTCAAGTATCCTCTTAGAATCCTTTCTATTTCTGTGGGATCAATATAATGTCCCTCAGCTCATTTTTAATTTTATTTCTCTTTTTCTTTTTATCAGTATAGCTAACAGTTTGCCAATTTTGTTCATCTTTCCAAAGAGCCAACTTCTGCTTTTATTAATTCTCTCTGTGGTTTTTTATTCTCAATTTCATTTATTTCTGCTCTAATCTTGGTTATTTCCTTCCTTCTGCTCACTTTGGGTTTATTTACTATTGTTTTCCTAGTTCTTCCAAATGTGAAGTTATGTCTTTGATTTTAGCCCTTTCCTTTTTTTAATGTAAGCATTTAAGGCTATAAATTTCCTTCTAGCATTGCCTTCGCTGCATCCCATATGTTTTGTTACATTGTATTCTCATTTTCATTCATCTCAAGATATTTAGTGATTTCCCTTGCAATTGCTTCTTTGACCCACTGATTGTTTAAGAGTGTATTTTTGAACTTCCATATATTTGTAGATTTTCCTTTTCTCCACCTGTTACTAATTTCCAGCTTCATTCCATTATGATTAGAGAAGATGCTTTGTATAATTTCAATCTTTTTAAATTTACTGTTTTGTGACCCAGCATGTAGTATAATCTGAAGAATGATCTATGTACACTTAAGATGAATGTGTATTCTGCTATTTAGGTGCAATATACTATATATGTCTGTTAGGTCTAATTCATTTATCAC